>CAMZMU010000055.1:61121704-61220850 GCA_947311845.1 Poa pratensis | reverse complement strand
CCCACGTGCACCCTCCCAGCCATCTAGGAGTATCAGTAGCACTTTTAGGTCATCCTAAAGCACGTGCGACAATCTAGCCATTTAGACCCCGTGGACCCTCCTAGCCATCTAGGAGTCTACGGACCCTCCTTGCCTCATCTGACCCACGTGCACCCCTCCCAGCCATCTAGGAGTATCAGTAGCACTTTTAGGTCTTCCTAAAGCACGTGCGACAATCTAGCCATCTGGACCCCAGTGGACCCCTCCTAGCATCCGGGAGTATACGGACCCTCCTTACGTCATCTGACCCACGTACACCCCTCCCAGCCATCTAGGAGTATCAGTCGCTCTTTTAGGTCATCCTAAAGCACGTGCGACAATCCTAGCCATCTGGACCCGTGGAGCCCTCCTTGCCATTTTCTTCCGTATACTCCTAGCCATCCATAGTCATCTGACCCACGTGCACCCCTCCCAGCCATCTAGGAGTATCAGTAGCACTTTTAGGTTATCCTAAAACACGTGCGACAATCCTAGCCATCTGGACCCCCATTGACCTCTCCTAGCCATCTAGGAGTATACGGACCCTCCTTACGTCATCTGACCCACGTGCACCCGTCCCAGCCATCTAGGAGTATCAGTAGCACTTTTAGATCATCCTAAAGCACGTGCGACAATCCTAGCCATCTGGATCCCGTGGACCCCTCCTAGCCATCTAGGAGTATATGGACCCTCCTTACGTCATTGACCCACGTGCACCCCTCCCAGCCATCTAGGAGTATCAGTAGCACTTTTAGGTCATCCTAAAGCACGTGCGACAATCCTAGCCATCTGGACCCCGTGGACCCTCCTTGCCATCTAGGAGTATACGGACCCTCCTTACGTTATCTGACCCACATGCACCCCTCCCACCCATCTAGGAGTATCAGTAGCACTTTTTGGTCATCCTAAAGCACGTGCGACAATCCTAGCAGTCTGGACCCCCGTGGACCCCTCCTAGCCATCTAGGAGTATACGGACCCTCCTTGCGTCATCTGACCCACGTGCACCCTCCCAGCCATCTAGGAGTATCAGTCGCGCTTTTAGGTCATCCTAAAGGACGTGCGACAATCCTACATCTGGACCCCGTGGACCCCTGCTTGCCATCTAGGAGTATACAGACCTCCTTACGTCATCTGACCCACGTGCACCCCTCGCAGCCATCTAGGAGTATCAGTAGCACTTTTAGGTTATCCTAAAACACGTGCGACAATCCTAGCCATCTGGACCCCCATTGACCCCTCCTAGCCATCTAGGAGTATACGGACCTCCTTACGTCATCTGACCCACGTGCACCCCGTCCCAGCCATCTAGGAGTATCAGTAGCACTTTTAGATCATCCTAAAGCACGTGCGACAATCCTAGCCATCTGGATCCCCGTGGACCCCTCCTAGCCATCTAGGAGTATATGGACCCTCCTTACGTCATCTGACCCACGTGCACCCCTCCCAGCCATCTAGGAGTATCAGTAGCACTTTTAGGTCATCCTAAAGCACGTGCGACAATCCTAGCCATCTGGACCCCCGTGGACCCCTCCTTGCCATCTAGGAGTATACGGACCCTCCTTACGTTATCTGACCCACGTGCATCCCTCCCAGCCATTTCGGAGTTTCAGTAGCACTTTTAGGTCATCCTAAAGCACGTGCGAAACCTAGCCATCTGGACCCCCGTGGACCCTCCTAGCCATCCAGGAGTATACGGACCCTCCTTACGTCATCTGACCCACGTGCACCCTCCCAGCCATATTGGAGTATCAGTAGCACTTAGGTCATCCTAAAGCACATGCGAAAATGCTAGCCATCTGGACCCCGTGGACCCTCTAGCCATCTAGGAGTATACGGACCCTCCTTGCGTCATCTGACCCACGTGCACCCCTCCAGCCATCTAGGAGTATCAGTCGCACTTTTAGGTCATCCTAAAGCACGTGCGACAATCCTTACCATCTGGACCCCGTGGACCCCTCCTAGCCATCCAGGAGTATATGGACCCTCCTTACGTCATCTGACCCACATGCACCCCTCCCAGCCATTTCGGAGTTTCAGTAGCACTTTTTGGTCATCCTAAAGCACGTGCGACAATCCTAGCCATCTGGACCCCCGTGGACCCCTCCTAGCCATCCAGGAGTATACGGACCCTCCTTACGTCATCTGACCCACGTGCATCCCTCCCAGCCATTTCGGAGTTTCAGTAGCACTTTTAGGTCATCCTAAAGCACGTGCGACAAAACCTAGCCATCTGGCCCCCGTGGACCCCTCCTAGCCATCAGGAGTATACGGACCCTCCTTACGTCATCTGACCCACGTGCACCCTCCCAGCCATATTGGAGTATCAGTAGCACTTTTAGGTCATCCTAAAGCACGTGCGACAATCCTAGCCATTTGGACCCCCGTGGACCCTCCTAGCCATCTAGGAGTATACGGACCCTCCTTGCGTCATCTGACCCACGTGCACCCCTCCCAGCCATCTAGGAGTATACGGACCCTCCTTACGTCATCTGACCCACGTGCACCCTGCTTGCCATCTAGGAGTATTACGGACCCTCCTTACGTCATCTGACCCACGTGCACCCCTCCAGCCATCTAGGAGTATCAGTAGCACTTTTAGGTTATCCTAAAACAGTGCTGTCCTAGCCATCTGGACCCCCGTGACCCTCCTAGCCATCTAGGAGTATACGGACCCTCCTTACGTCATCTGACCCACGTGCCCTCCCAGCCATCTAGGAGTATCAGTAGCACTTTTAGATCATCCTAAAGCACGTGCGACAATCCTAGCCATCGGATCCCCGTGGACCCCTCCTAGCCATCTAGGAGTATGGACCCTCCTTACGTCATCTGACCCACGTGCACCTCCCAGCCATCTAGGAGTATCAGTAGCACTTTTAGGTCATCCTAGCACGTGCGACAATCCTAGCCATCTGGACCCCCGTGGACCCTCCTAGCCATCTAGGAGTATACGGACCCTCCTTACGTTATCTGACCCACGTGCACCCTCCCAGCCATCTAGGAGTATCAGTAGCACTTTTTGGTCATCCTAAAGCACGTGCGACAATCCTAGCATCTGGACCCCGTGGACCCCTCTAGCCATATAGGAGTATACGGACCCTCCTTGCGTCATCTGACCCACGTGCACCCCTCCCAGCCATCTAGGAGTATCAGTAGCACTTTTAGGTCATCCTAAGCACGTGCGACAATCCTACCATCTGGACCCCCGTGGACCCCTCCTAGCCATCAGGAGTATACGGACCCTCCTTACGTCATCTGACCCACGTGCACCCCTCCCAGCCATCTAGGAGTATCAGTAGCACTTTTAGGTCATCCTAAAGCACGTGCGACAATCCTAGCCATTTGGACCCCCGTGGACCCCTCCTAGCCATCTAGGAGTATACGGACCCTCCTTGCGTCATCTGACCCACGTGCACCCCTCCCAGCCATCTAGGAGTATCAGTAGCACTTTTAGGTCATCCTAAAGCACGTGCGACAATCCTAGCCATCTGGACCCCCGTGGACCCCTCCTAGCCATCCGGGAGTATACGGACCCTCCTTACGTCATCTGACCCACGTACACCCCTCCCAGCCATCTAGGAGTATCAGTAGCACTTTTAGGTCATCCTAAAGCACGTGCGACAATCCTAGCCATCTGGACCCCGTGGAGCCCTCCTGCCTTCTTCCGTATACTCCTAGCCATCCCTATTCATCTGACCCACGTGCACCCTCCAGCCATCTAGGAGTATCAGTCGCACTTTTAGGTCATCCTAAAGCACGTGCGACAATCCTAGCCACTGGACCCCGTGGACCCCTCCTAGCCATCAGGAGTATACGGACCCTCCTTACGTCATCTGACCCACGTGCACCCCTCCCAGCCATCTAGGAGTATCAGTCGCTTTTAGGTCATCCTAAAGCACGTGCGACAATCCTACATCTGGACCCCCGTGGACCCCTCCTTGCCATCTAGGAGTATACGGACCCTCCTTACGTCATCTGACCCACGTGCACCCTCGCAGCCATCTAGGAGTATCAGTAGCACTTTTAGGTATCCTAAAACACGTGCGACAATCCTAGCCATCTGGACCCCCATTGACCCCTCCTAGCCATCTAGGAGTATACGGACCCTCCTTACGTCATCTGACCCACGTGCACCCTCCCAGCCATCTAGGAGTATCAGTAGCACTTTTAGATCATCCTAAAGCACGTGCGACAATCCTAGCCATCTGGACCCCGTGGACCCTCTAGCCATCTAGGAGTATATGGACCCTCCTTACGTCATCTGACCCACGTGCACCCTCCCAGCCATCTAGGAGTATCAGTAGCACTTTTAGGTCATCCTAATGCACGTGCGACAATCTAGCCATCTGGACCCCGTGGACCCTCCTAGCCATCTAGGAGTATACGGACCCTCCTTACGTTATCTGACCCACGTGCACCTCTCCCACCATCTAGGAGTATCAGTAGCACTTTTTGGTCATCCTAAGCACGTGCGACAATCCTAGCATCTGGACCCCCGTGGACCCTCCTAGCCATCTAGGAGTATAGGACCCTCCTTGCGTCATCTGACCCACGTGCACCCCTCCAGCCATCTAGGAGTATCAGTAGCACTTTTAGGTCATCCTAAAGCACGTGCGACAATCCTAGCCATTGGACCCCGTGGACCCCTCCTAGCCATCTAGGAGTATACGGACCCTCCTTGCGTCATCTGACCCACGTGCACCCCTCCCAGCCATCTAGGAGTATCAGTAGCACTTTTAGGTCATCCTAAAGCACGTGCGACAATCCTAGCCATCTGGACCCCGTGGACCCCTCCTAGCCATCCAGGAGTTATACGGACCCTCCTTACGTCATCTGACCCACGTGCACCCCTCCCAGCCATCTAGGAGTATCAGTAGCACTATTAGGTCATCCTAAATCACATGCGACAATCCTAGCCATCTGGCCCCGTGGACCCTCCTAGCCATCAAGAGTATACGGACCCTCCTTACGTCATCTGACCCACGTGCACCCCTCCCAGCCATCTAGGAGTATCAGTAGCACTTTTAGGTCATCCTAAAGCACGTGCGACAATCCAAGCATTTGGACCCCCGTGGACCCCTCCTAGCCATCTAGGAGTATACGGACCCTCCTTGCGTATCTGACCCACGTGCACCCCTCAGCCATCTAGGAGTATACGGACCTCCTACGTAATCTGACCCACGTGCACCCCTCCCAGCCATGTGGAGTATCAGTAGCACTTTTAGGTCATCCTAAATCACGTGCGACAATCCTAGCCATCTGGACCCCCGTGGACCCTCTAGCCATCCGGGAGTATACGGACCCTCCTTACGTCATCTGACCCACGTACACCCCTCCCAGCCATCTAGGAGTATCAGTCGCACTTTAGGTCATCCTAAGCACGTGCGACAATCCTAGCCATCTGGACCCCGTGGAGCCTCCTTGCCATTTTCTTCCGTATACTCCTGCCATCCCTAGTCATCTGACCCACGTGCACCCCTCCCAGCCATCTAGGAGTATCAGTCGCACTTTTAGGTCATCCTAAAGCACGTGCGACAATCCTAGCCATCTGGACCCCCGTGGACCCCTCCTAGCCATCCAGGAGTATACGGACCCTCCTTACGTCATCTGACCCACGTGCACCCCTCCCAGCCATCTAGGAGTATCAGTCGCGCTTTTAGGTCATCCTAAAGCACGTGCGACAATCCTACATCTGGACCCCGTGGACCCTGCTTGCCATCTAGGAGTATACGGACCCTCCTTACGTCATCTGACCCACGTGCACCCCTCGCAGCCATCTAGGAGTATCAGTAGCACTTTTAGGTATCCTAAAACACGTGCGACAATCCTAGCCATCTGGACCCCATTGACCCCTCCTAGCCATCTAGGAGTATACGGACCCTCCTTACGTCATCTGACCCACGTGCACCCGTCCCAGCCATCTAGGAGTATCAGTAGCACTTTTAGTCATCCTAAAGCACGTGCGACAATCCTAGCCATCTGGATCCCCGTGGACCCCTCCTAGCCATCTAGGAGTATATGGACCCTCCTTACGTCATCTGACCCACGTGCACCCCTCCCAGCCATCTAGGAGTATCAGTAGCACTTTTAGGTCATCCTAATGCACGTGCGACAATCCTAGCCATCTGGACCCCCGTGGACCCTCCTTGCCATCTAGGAGTATACGGACCCTCCTTACGTATCTGACCCACGTGCACCTCCCCACCCATCTAGGAGTATCAGTAGCACTTTTGGTCATCCTAAAGCACGTGCGACAATCCTAGCCAGTCTGGACCCCGTGGACCCCTCCTAGCCATCTAGGAGTATAGGACCCTCCTTGCGTCATCTGACCCACGTGCACTCCCAGCCATCTAGGAGTATCAGTAGCACTTTTAGGTCATCCTAAAGCACGTGCGACAATCCTAGCCATTTGGACCCCGTGGACCCCTCCTAGCCATCTAGGAGTATACGGACCCTCTTGCGTCATCTGACCCACGTGCACCCTCCCAGCCATCTAGGAGTATCAGTAGCACTTTTAGGTCATCCTAAAGCACGTGCGACAATCCTAGCCATCTGGACCCCCATGGACCCCTCCTAGCCATCCAGGAGTATACGGACCCTCCTTACGTCATCTGACTCACGTGCACCCCTCCCAGCCATCTAGGAGTATCAGTAGCACTTTAGGTCATCCTAAAGCACATGCGACAATCCTAGCCATCTGGACCCCCGTGGACCCCTCCTAGCCATCAGAGTATACGGACCCTCCTTACGTCATCTGACCCACGTGCACCCCTCCAGCCATCTAGGAGTATCAGTAGCACTTTTAGGTCATCCTAAAGCACGTGCGACAATCCAAGCCATTTGGACCCCCGTGGACCCTCCTAGCCATCTAGGAGTATACGGACCCTCCTTGCGTCATCTGACCCACGTGCACCCTCCCAGCCATCTAGGAGTATACGGACCCTCCTTACGTCATCTGACCCACGTGCACCCTCCCAGCCATGTAGGAGTATCAGTAGCACTTTTAGGTCATCCTAAATCACGTGCGACAATCCTAGCCATCTGGACCCCCGTGGACCCCTCCTAGCCATCCGGGAGTATACGGACCCTCCTTACGTCATCTGACCCACGTACACCCTCCCAGCCATCTAGGAGTATCAGTAGCACATTTAGGTCATCCTAAAGCACGTGCGACAATCCTAGCCATCTGGACCCCGTGGACCCCTCCTAGCCATCTAGGAGTATACGGACCCTCCTTGCGTCATCTGACCCATGGGCACCCCTCCAGCCATCTAGGAGTACCAGTAGCACTTTTAGGTCATCCTAAAGCACGTGCGACAATCCTACATCTGGACCCCCGTGGACTCCTGCTTGCCATCTAGGAGTATACGGACCATCCTTACGTCATCTGACCCACGTGCACCCCTCGCAGCCATCTAGGAGTATCAGTAGCACTTTTAGGTTTCCTAAAACACGTGCGACAATCCTAGCCATCTGGACCCCCATTGACCCCTCTAGCCATCTAGGAGTATACGGACCCTCCTTACGTCATCTGACCCACGTGCACCCGTCCCAGCCATCTAGGAGTATCAGTAGCACTTTTAGATCATCCTAAAGCACGTGCGACAATCCTAGCCATCTGGATCCCCGTGGACCCCTCCTAGCCATCTAGGAGTATATGGACCCTCCTTACGTCATCTGACCCACGTGCACCCCTCCCAGCCTTCTAGGGAGTATCAGTAGCACTTTTAGGTCATCCTAAAGCACGTGCGACAATCCTAGCCATCTGGACCCCCGTGGACCCCTCCTTGCCATCTAGGAGTATACGGACCTCCTTACGTTATCTGACCCACGTGCACCCCTCCCACCCATCTAGGAGTATCAGTAGCACTTTTTGGTCATCCTAAAGCACGTGCGACAAACCTAGCAGTCTGGACCCCCGTGGATCCCTCCTAGCCATCTAGGAGTATAAGGACCCTCCTTGCGTCATCTGATCCACGTGCACCCCTCCCAGCCATCTAGGAGTATCAGTCGCACTTTTAGGTCATCCTAAAGCACGTGCGACAATCCTTACCATCTGGACCCCCGTGGACCCCTCCTAGCATCCAGGAGTATATGGACCCTCCTTACGTCATATGACCCACATGCACCCCTCCCAGCCATTTCGGAGTTTCAGTAGCACTTTTTGGTCATCCTAAAGCACGTGCGACAATCCTAGCCATCTGGACCCCCGTGGACCCCTCCTAGCCATCCAGGATTATACGGACCCTCCTTACGTCATCTGACCCACGTGCACCCTCCCAGCCATATTGGAGTATCAGTAGCACTATTAGGTCATCCTAAAGCACATGCGACAATCCTAGCCATCTGGACCCCCGTGGACCCTCCTAGCCATCCAGGAGTATACGGACCCTCCTTACGTCATCTGACCCACGTGCACCCCTCCCAGCCATCTAGGAGTATCAGTAGCACTTTTAGGTCATCCTAAAGCACGTGCGACAATCCTAGCCATTTGGACACGTGGACCCCTCCTAGCCATCTAGGAGTATACGGACCCTCCTTGCGTCATCTGACCCACGTGCACCCCTCCCAGCCATCTAGGAGTATACGGACCCTCCTTACGTCATCTGACCCACGTGCACCGCTCCCAGCCATGTAGGAGTATCAGTAGCACTTTTAGGTCATCCTAAATCATGTGCGACAATCCTAGCCATCTGGACCCCCGTGGACCCCTCCTAGCCATCCGGGGAGTATACGGACCTCCTTACGTCATCTGACCCACGTACACCCCTCCAGCCATCTAGGAGATCAGTAGCACATTTAGGTCATCCTAAAGCACGTGCGACAATCCTAGCCATCTGGACCCCCGTGGACCCCTCCTAGCCATCTAGGAGTATACGGACCCTCCTTGCGTCATCTGACCACGGGCACCCTCCCAGCCATCTAGGAGTACCAGTAGCACTTTTAGGTCATCCTAAAGCACGTGCGACAATCCTACATCTGGACCCCCGTGGACCCCTGCTTGCCATCTAGGAGTATACGGACCATCCTTACGTCATCTGACCCACGTGCACCCCTCGCAGCCATCTAGGAGTATCAGTAGCACTTTTAGGTTATCCTAAAACACGTGCGACAATCCTAGCCATCTGGACCCCCATTGACCCTCCTAGCCATCTAGGAGTATACGGACCCTCCTTACGTCATCTGACCCACGTGCACCCGTCCCAGCCATCTAGGAGTATCAGTAGCACTTTAGATCATCCTAAAGCACGTGCGACAATCCTAGCCATCTGGATCCCGTGGACCCCTCCTAGCCATCTAGGAGTATATGGACCCTCCTTACGTCATCTGACCCACGTGACCCCTCCCAGCCATCTAGGAGTATCAGTAGCACTTTTAGGTCATCCTAAAGCACGTGCGACAATCCTAGCCATCTGGACCCCGTGGACCCCTCCTTGCCATCTAGGAGTATACGGACCCTCCTTACGTCATCTGACCCACGTGCACCCCTCCCACCCATGTAGGAGTATCAGTAGCACTTTTTGGTCATCCTAAAGCACGTGCGACAAACCTAGCAGTCTGGACCCCCGTGGACCCCTCCTAGCCATCTAGGAGTATACGGACCCTCCTTGCGTCATCTGACCCACGTGCACCCCTCCCAGCATCTAGGAGTATCAGTAGCACATTTAGGTCATCCTAAAGCACGTGCGACAATCCTAGCCATCTGGACCCCCGTGGACCCCTCCTAGCCATCTAGGAGTATACGGACCCTCCTTGCGTCATCTGACCCATGGGCACCCCTCCCAGCCATCTAGGAGTACCAGTAGCACTTTTAGGTCATCCTAAAGCACGTGCGACAATCCTACATCTGGACCCCGTGGACCCCTGCTTGCCATCTAGGAGTATACGGACCATCCTTACGTCACCTGACCCACGTGCACCCCTCGCAGCCATCTAGGAGTATCAGTAGCACTTTTAGGTTATCCTAAAACACGTGCGACAATCCTAGCCATCTGGACCCCCATTGACCCTCCTAGCCATCTAGGAGTATACGGACCCTCCTTACGTCATCTGACCCACGTGCACCCGTCCCAGCCATCTAGGAGTATCAGTAGCACTTTTAGATCATCCTAAAGCACGTGCGACAATCCTAGCCATCTGGATCCCCGTGGACCCCTCCTAGCCATCTAGGAGTATATGGACCCTCCTTACGTCATCTGACCCACGTGCACCCCTCCCAACCATCTAGGAGTATCAGTAGCACTTTTAGGTCATCCTAAAGCACGTGCGACAATCCTAGCCATCTGGACCCCGTGGACCCCTCCTTGCCATCTAGGAGTATACGGGCCCTCCTTACGTTATCTGACCCACGTGCACCCTCCCACCCATCTAGGAGTATCAGTAGCACTTTTTGGTCATCCTAAAGCACGTGCGACAAACCTAGCAGTCTGGACCCCGTGGATCCCTCCTAGCCATCTAGGAGTATACGGACCATCCTTGCGTCATCTGACCCACGTGCACCCCTCCCAGCCATCTAGGAGTATCAGTCGCACTTTTAGGTCATCCTAAAGCACGTGCGACAATCCTTACCATCTGGACCCCGTGGACCCCTCCTAGCCATCCAGGAGTATATGGACCCTCCTTACGTCATCTGACCCACATGCACCCCTCCCAGCCATTTCGGAGTTTCAGTAGCACTTTTTGGTCATCCTAAAGCACGTGCGACAATCCTAGCCATCTGGACCCCCGTGGACCACTCCTAGCCATCCAGGATTATACGGACCCTCCTTACGTCATCTGACCCACGTGCACCCTCCCAGCCATATTGGAGTATCAGTAGCACTATTAGGTCATCCTAAAGCACATGCGACAATCCTAGCCATCTGGACCCCCGTGGACCCCTCCTAGCCATCCAGGAGTATACGGACCCTCCTTACGTCATCTGACCCACGTGCACCCCTCCCAGCCATCTAGGAGTATCAGTAGCACTTTTAGGTCATCCTAAAGCACGTGCGACAATCCTAGCCATTTGGACACCCGTGGACCCCTCCTAGCCATCTAGGAGTATACGGACCTCCTTGCGTCATCTGACCCACGTGCACCCCTCCCAGCCATCTAGGAGTATACGGACCCTCCTTACGTCATCTGACCCACGTGCACCGCTCCCAGCCATGTAGGAGTATCAGTAGCACTTTTAGGTCATCCTAAATCACGTGCGACAATCCTAGCCATCTGGACCCCCGTGGACCCTCCTAGCCATCCGGGAGTATACGGACCCTCCTTACGTCATCTGACCCACGTACACCCCTCCCAGCCATCTAGGAGTATCAGTAGCACATTTTAGGTCATCCTAAAGCACGTGCGACAATCCTAGCCATCTGGACCCCCGTGGACCCCTCCTAGCCATCTAGTATACGGACCCTCCTTGCGTCATCTGACCCACGGGCACCCCTCCCAGCCATCTAGGAGTACCAGTAGCACTTTTAGGTCATCTGAAAGCACGTGCGACAATCCTACATCTGGACCCCCGTGGACCCCTGCTTGCCATCTAGGAGTATACGGACCATCCTTACGTCATCTGACCCACGTGCACCCCTCGCAGCCATCTAGGAGTATCAGTAGCACTTTTAGGTTATCCTAAAACACGTGCGACAATCCTAGCCATCTGGACCCCCATTGACCCCTCCTAGCCATCTAGGAGTATACGGACCCTCCTTACGTCATCTGACCCACGTGCACCCGTCCCAGCCATCTAGGAGTATCAGTAGCACTTTTAGATCATCCTAAAGCACGTGCGACAATCCTAGCCATCTGGATCCCCGTGGACCCCTCCTAGCCATCTAGGAGTATATGGACCCTCCTTACGTCATCTGACCCACGTGCACCCCTCCCAGCCATCTAGGAGTATCAGTAGCAGTTTTAGGTCATCCTAAAGCACGTGCGACAATCCTAGCCATCTGGACCCCGTGGACCCCTCCTTGCCATCTAGGAGTATACGGACCCTCCTTACGTTCTCTGACCCACGTGCACCCCTCCCACCCATCTAGGAGTATCAGTAGCACTTTTTGGTCATCCTAAAGCACGTGCGACAAACCTAGCAGTCTGGACCCCGTGGACCCCTCCTAGCCATCTAGGAGTATACGGACCCTCCTTGCATCATCTGACCCACGTGAACCCCTCCCAGCCATCTAGGAGTATCAGTCGCACTTTTAGGTCATCCTAAAGCACGTGCGACAATCCTTACCATCTGGACCCCCGTGGACCCCTCCTAGCCATCCAGGAGTATATGGACCCTCCTTACGTCATCTGACCCACATGCACCCCTCCCAGCCATTTCGGAGTTTCAGTAGCACTTTTTGGTCATCCTAAAGCACGTGCGACAATCCTAGCCATCTGGACCCCGTGGACCCCTCCTAGCCATCCAGGATTATACGGACCCTCCTTACGTCATCTGACCCACGTGCACCTCCCAGCCATATTGGAGTATCAGTAGCACTATTAGGTCATCCTAAAGCACATGCGACAATCCTAGCCATCTGGACCCCCGTGGACCCCTCCTAGCCATCCAGGAGTATACGGACCCTCCTTACGTCATCTGACCCACGTGCACCCCTCCCAGCCATCTAGGAGTATCAGTAGCACTTTTAGGTCATCCTAAAGCACGTGCGACAATCCTAGCCATTTGGACCCCCGTGGACGCCTCCTAGCCATCTAGGAGTATACGGACCCTCCTTACGTCATCTGACCCACGTGCACCCCTCCCAGCCATGTAGGAGTATCAGTAGCACTTTTAGGTCATCCTAAATCACGTGCGACAATCCAAGCCATCTGGACCCCCGTGGACCCCTCCTAGCCATCGGGAGTATACGGACCCTCCTTACGTCATCTGACCCACGTACACCCTCCCAGCCATCTAGGAGTATCAGTAGCACTTTTAGGTCATCCTAAAGCACGTGCGACAATCCTAACCATTTGGACCCCCGTGGACCCCTCCTAGCCATCTAGGAGTATACGGACCCTCCTTGCGTCATCTGACCCACGGGCACCCCTCCCAGCCATCTTGGAGTACCAGTAGCACTTTTAGGTCATCCTAAAGCACGTGCGACAATCCTAAATCTGGACCCCCGTGGACCCCTGCTTGCCATCTAGGAGTATACGGACCCTCCGTACGTCATCTGACCAACGTGCACCCTCCCAGCCATCTAGGAGTATCAGTAGCACTTTTTGGTCATCCTAAAGCACGTGCGACAAACCTAGCAGTCTGGACCCCTCCTAGCCATCT
This sequence comes from Poa pratensis, assembly GCA_947311845.1. Lineage (NCBI taxonomy): Eukaryota > Viridiplantae > Streptophyta > Magnoliopsida > Poales > Poaceae > Poa > Poa pratensis. Next base: position 61,207,572 of record CAMZMU010000055.1, on the reverse strand, counting down.
AGGAGTATACGGACCCTCCTTGCGTCATCTGACCCACGTGCACCCTCCCAGCCATCTAGGAGTATCAGCAGCACTTTTAGGTCATCCTAAAGCACGTGCGACAATCCTAGCCATCTGGACTCCCGTGGACCTCTCCTAGCCATACAGGAGTATACAGACCCTCCTTACGTCATGTACCCACGTGCACCCTCCCAGCCATATTGCAGTATCAGTAGCACTTTTTGGTCATCCTAAAGCAAATGCGACAATCCTAGCCATCTGGACCCCGTGGACCCCTCCTAGCCATCCAGGAGTATACGGACCCTCCTTACGTCATCTGACCCACGTGCACCCCTCCCAGCCATCTAGGAGTATCAGTAGCACTTTTAGGTCATCCTAAAGCACGTGCGATAATCCTAGCCATTTGGACCCCCGTGGACCCCTCCTAGCCATCTAGGAGTATACGGACCCTCCTTGCGTCATCTGACCCACGTGCACCCCTCCCAGCCATCTAGGAGTATACGGACCCTCCTTACGTCATCTGACCCACGTGCACCCCTCCCAGCCATGTAGGAGTATCAGTAGCACTTTTAGGTCATCCTAAATCACGTGCGACAATCCTAGCCATCTGGACCCCCGTGGACCCCTCCTAGCCATCCGGGAGTATACGGACCCTCCTTACGTCATCTGACCCACGTACACCCCTCCCAGCCATCTAGGAGTATCAGGAGCACTTTTAGGTCATCCTAAAGCACATGCGACAATCCTAGCCATCTGGACCCCCGTGGACCCCTCCTAGCCATCTAGGAGTATACGGACCCTCCTTGCGTCATCTGACCCACGGGCACCCCTCCCAGCCATCTAGGAGTACCAGTAGCACTTTTAGGTCATCCTAAAGCACGTGCGACAATCCTACATCTGGACCCCCGTGGACCCCTGCTTGCCATCTAGGAGTATACGGACCTCCTTACGTCATCTGACCCACGTGCACCCCTCCAGCCATCTAGGAGTATCAGTAGCACTTTTAGGTCATCCTAAAGCACGTGCGACAATCCTAACCATTTGGACCCCCGTGGACCCCTCCTAGCCATCTAGGAGTATACGGACCCTCCTTGCGTCATCTGACCCACGGGCACCCCTCCCAGCCATCTAGGAGTACTAGTAGCACTTTTAGGTCATCCTAAAGCTCGTGCGACAATCCTAAATCTGGACCCCCGTGGACCCCTGCTTGCCATCTAGGAGTATACGGACCCTCCTTACGTCATCTGACCAACGTGTACCCCTCCCAGCCATCTAGGAGTATTAGTAGCACTTTTTGGTCATCCTAAAGCACGTGCGACAAACCTAGCAGTCTGGACCCCCGTGGACCCCTCCTAGCCATCTAGGAGTATACGGACCCTCCTTGCGTCATCTGACCCACGTGCACCCCTCCCAGCCATCTAGGAGTATCAGCAGCACTTTTAGGTCATCCTTAAGCACGTGCGACAATCCTAGCCATCTGGATCCCCGTGGACCCCTCCTAGCCATCCAGGAGTATACGGACCCTCCTTACGTCATGTACCCACGTGCACCCTCCCAGCCATATTGCAGTATCAGTAGCACTTTTTGGTCATCCTAAAGCAAATGCGACAATCCTAGCCATCTGGACCCCCGTGGACCCCTCCTAGCCATCCAGGAGTATACGGACCCTCCTTACGTCATCTGACCCACGTGCACCCCTCCCAGCCATCTAGGAGTATCAGTAGCACTTTTAGGTCATCCTAAAGCACGTGCGACAATCCTAGCCATTTGGACCCCCGTGGACCCCTCCTAGCCATCTAGGAGTATACGGACCCTCCTTGCGTCATCTGACCCACGTGCACCCCTCCCAGCCATCTAGGAGTATACGGACCCTCCTTACGTCATCTGACCCACGTGCACCCCTCCCAGCCATGTAGGAGTATCAGTAGCACTTTTAGGTCATCCTAAATCACGTGGGTCACCATCACGTGGGTCTTTTCTTCTACTCACCTTTCTCATCATCAACCATCACCATCACGGTACCTTTTCTACAAAGGCACCTCCCCGAATCACCCTCGAGGAAGTCAACCTTGAAATCTTGAGTGGTACCTTTATTCTATGATCTTACCTTCACTTGCCAAGTCGTCCATAACCGCGGACACGGCTTTTCGAAAAGATTTACCCTGCAGGGGTGTACAATGTTTACCACGCGTACCGTCCGGCCCATTACCTGGACATTAGCTCTCTTCCTTGGAAAGCCGGCTGGGTGGGAGCGGTGTCGATTCTCCCTCTATAAGAACTAACCCAGGATCATCAGTGAGGACGGAGCAGCGGATCCAACACCCTGCCCCGTGGCCACTCATTTTCCTAACACCACCATCCTCATCCCAGTTCATACCTCCATCATCACGCACGCGCAAATGGAAGCTCAAACTAGAGGACCTGGATAGTCCCGCCCGAATTATTTGGTCTATGAGGGTTCCTGCACTGCGAATGCATAGGCCTCACGCATGGTTGCACGCTCAGTCTTGGTTCAAGAGGTAAAGAACTCGCACCTAGGCGGCGAGAACGAGACAAAACACCACAACCACAGTGGCCTCTCATCCCCACCTTTAAGCATTTTATTATCCGTCACCACGATTTTTCCACCATCATTCTCATCTCAACACCTGCTTCCAACATGCAGTATCCATCGGACAGATAAACACTTAACTAAGCATGGCTAAGCATCAACATTGCATAGTGAAGTATTTCAGGCCAACAATACAATCCTACGGATAATAGGAGGGGAAACAGGTAATGGCATCGGAAACTTAATGCAACTATAGGATACTCTAATCCGATCAAAATTGACATTTGGAACCGCATGCAATATTATAGTGGAGAAAATATTTGCGAAAAATAGGATAAGACATGCTCAGAGGGGGGATTACGCTTGCCTTGTTGATACGGCTGATAGTACGGATCCTCGGGGTATTGTGGAGTAACCCCGGCGGCTTGATCTATCGAAACATAACCACAGAAGAGCAATCAATCACCACACAAGCTTTAAGAAATGCAATGCGCAAACACATGATGGCATGGCATTTTTAATGCACTGAAATTATTATAGCAAGTTCTACCCATTTTAAATAGTGTGCGATAACTAATTGTTTAACAAGAGAGAAATATAGCTCTACATTTGTTTTAATGTTTTCCTGTGCTATAAGTTCATGTAGACATGCGTGCAAGTGATGCAAAGGATCAGTGCACCTTTTTCTGAGCATTTGATATAAGGAACACATTTTTCGGAGGCCCCGATCAAAAGTTATTAAATTTATAATTTCCCCTTTTTAAATATTTGATTTTAAATAAGTTATTTTTAACAACGATAAATTTTCTCTACACGGATTCGAGAGAGGGATGGGACAGGAGTTTCATCGAGGCTCGATGTCTCTAATTGCGCGAGGGGGAAACGGGAAACATGCGCAAGAAGGGAGAAAAGAAAAATAAGCAGCTGGAAAAAAACTGTTTAACCGGCCTCCAGACCGGTTGGGCCGGCTAGCAGGCCGGCCTGGCTTCAGAGCCATCCGGCACACAGCCCGGTCTGGGCTAGCTCCTGGACCGTCCACGCGACAGAGAGGGATGGCCCACAGCCGGCTATGCCGGTTCCTCTGCCAGGCTGCGCGCGAGGCGACGGATACTTCATCGACCGTGGCTACGGCGTGGACTACGGCGAGCTCGGACTAGCGCGAGAGGGGAGGGGAAGGGTGCTACGGCACGGGGAGGACCAGTATCTCACCCTGGGAGCGTACGGGTGCTCGGGGAGGCCGGAGCTGGGCCACGGCGACGGCGCGGAGCTCGGCTATGCGCGGACGGCTGTGGGGAAGAAGGGCATGGCGCGGTCGATGCTCGGCGTCTCCGTTCGATTCCGTTGGCGAGGATGTAGCAGGCGACGCGACGGTCCTGCGGGTGGCGCTCGATTCGCTCGGGAGCTCCTCAATCTGCAGCGACAGGCACGGTGGCCATGGCGGCTACGCGCGCTCGGGGGGGAAGAGAGGTGGGGAACGGGAAGCAGACATGTGAGGGAAGGGGCAGAGCGGCTCGTGGCGTGCTTCTCCTCGCAGGAGAAGGGAAGGGGAGGGGCCCGGCGAGGCGTGCAGCAGTGGTGCGGCGCGAGCACGGGCGGCTCGTGCATCGGTCGCTACAGGGGAGGAAGAGGGAGATTTTTCGAAAAGCCCCTGGCGATACTTTTCCAGCACCAACAAGTCCTTCCCAGCTTCCTTTTAAAACTATCATCTTTTCAGGAATTTTATTAGGGCATTTAAACACTTCCAAAAATTTGGGCAAAATTTGGGGAGGCTCCCTTTAGCCTATAGAAGCTCCACAATTTTTAGTGTCTCAAAATTAAATAGTTTGGACAACCTTTGTTCATAGGGGTTGAAATTAGGCATTTTGCTAAAATCAATAATGTTGCTTCTTTGGAAAATTTATAGCAATTGCAAAATATTACTTTTGGGAACTCTTGGAACTTCCTTGACAAATATAAGATGACAAGAATTTGTATTTTGCAAGTTGAATGCTTTCATTGTGGTGAAGTTTGTTAGAGCAAGTTTGTCATTTCTATACCTACTAGACACTCAAACCTAACTACATGTCAAAGGATTTTATTTATTGAAATTTTTATCATTTTCTTTTACTTCCTGCAAGACTAAAAAGGCGATCCACAGGGGGGGTGGGATTTGGAAAAAAAATCTATGGCGCACCAAGCTTGGTGCGCCACAGAATGTCACCTTTCTGTGACGCACCTGCCTGGTGCGCCATAGAATGTCACCTTTCTGTGGCGCACCTGCCAGGTGCGCTACAGATTTTTTTTTCTTCAAATTTTAACCCGCCCCCAGATAACTTTCTGTGGCGCACTGATAACCCACAAGTATAGGGGGTGTATCGTAGTACTTTCGATAAATAAGAGTGTCGAACCCAACGAGGAGCAGAAGGTGTTGACAAGCGGTTTTGATGAAGGATTCACTGCAAATGCTCTCAGACAAGTTTTTAGGAGTTTTTGATATGACAGATAAATAGAGTACAAGTAAATAAAATGCAGTAGTAATAGTTGCAGCGAGTGGCCCAATCCTTTCTACAGCAAAGGACAAGCCGGTTGTTGTACTTATAATGACCAAACGTTCTTGAGGACACACGGGAGTATTGTCAAGTGCTTTCGCTTCATATAGTTGATTAATCTTCATTGTTTTGATAAGTGTTGTGTGGGTGAACCTATGCTAATGCACCGCCCTTCCTAGGACTAATACATACTTGTGATTATACCCCTTGCAAGCATCCGCAAATACAAGAAAGTAATTAAGTTAAACTAACCACAGCCTTAAACTTTGAGATCCATCTATCCCTCATGCATCGATATACCAACGGGTGTTCAGGTTTCTGTCACTCTGGCAACCCCACAATTGGCAAACGAATACACAATGCATTCCCCTAGGCCCATAAAGGTGAAGTATCATGTAGTCGACGTTCACATGACACCACTAGAAGAGTAACACCACAACTTAAGCATCAAACCATTAAATATTACTCAACATAGTTCACTACTAACATCAAGACTTCTCCCATGTCCTCAAGACATCATACGGAACATGATCAGAGGTGATATGATGATGAATAACAATCTGAACATAAACCTTAATCCAATGGTTTCTGGGAATAGCATCAATAACAAGAGTAATCAACACCGGGAGAGTTTCCCCTATGAAATAGACAAGATTCAGCCCTAGATGTTATAACGGAGACGGAGTGCAGCGGCGGTGATGATGGTGTTGGCGGTGGATGATGATGATGATGATCCCGATGAAGTCCAGCTCGATGACGGTGATGATGGCGACGATTTCCCCCTCCGGGAGGGAATTTCCCCTGGCAGATTTCTTCCTGCAGGGGAGCTTTTCGCTCTCTCGTGTTTTCCGCCTCGTGGAGGCGGCAGAATATTTCGATGGCCCTCCTCCGTGTGTTAGGGTTTCGAGGGGGTCAAGTACGCGAAGGGGAACGGCTGAGGTGGGCCAGGGCCCCCAAACCACCTGTCGGCGCGGCAGGGGGCCCCATCGCGCCAAGGGGTGAGGAGGGCCCACCATGGCCCATCTCAGCTCCCCCTTTTGGCCTCCTCCATCTTCTGGTAAAATAGGGACTTCCATATGTCTCCTTCGATTTATTAATCTTCAGAAATAGTGCATCTCGACGGTGCTTTTTCCAGCAGAATCCTGACTCCGGTGTCCAATTCTCCATTATTCATCAAACATGCAAAATAGGTAAAATAACATAAGTAACACTTCTAAATATGAAATATATCGATGAATAGAAGTAAATTATGATATAAAATAGTGATGCAAAATGGACGTATCACGCACCTGGCCATGTGCGCCACAGAAATGTGACTTTCTGTGGCGCACCAGGCTTGGTGCGCCACAGAATGTCTAATTTCTGTGGCGCATGTGGTTTAGTGCGCCACAGAAATGTGACTTTCTGTGGCGCACTAAACCACGTGCGCCACAAAAAAAAAATTCTGTGGCGCACCAATTAAGGGTGCGCCACAGAGTGCCAACCTACCTATATAGAGTTTCCCTACTAGTGGTCGTGCGGGGTAATTTATGTGCGTGAAGCGGGACACACATCGGAGTTGGATATTGACTCTTTCCATGTAACATCACATTTATATACATAAGTAAGGACCCAACATACATTTGGATCGGATTCTGACTCCCGGGGGGCACTAAAACCCAAACCCTAATTTATGTGCACGCGCGGTCTACTATTTTGACCTGCCTTGAAAGTCCATATCACATGTGAAGTTTTTACTTGTTTTTATAGGGTAGGTCATAGGAACATACAAATCCTAAATTGATCCAAACTTATCACAAAATATCTCCGTTCTCGTTGAGTGGGAATTTTTTCCCTATAAGTGCAGAAACGTCGTGCGGGGTAATTTATGTGTGTTAAGCGGGACACACATCGGAGTTGGATATTGGCTCTTTCCATGTAACATCACATTTATATACATAAGTAAGGACCCAACATAAATTTGGATCGGATTCCGACTCCCGGGAGGGCACTAAAACCCAAACCCTAATTTATGTGCACGCATGGTCTACTACTTTGACCGGCCTTGAAAGTCTATATCACATGTGAAGTTTTTACTTGTTTTTATAGGGTAGGTCATAGGAACATACAAATCCTAAATTGATCCCAACTTATCACAAAATATCTCCGTTCCTGTTGATCGGGAATTTTTTCCCTATAAGTGCAGAAACGTCGTGCGGGGTAATTTATGTGCGTGAAGCGGGACACACATCGAGTTGGATATTGGCTCTTTCCATGTAACATCACATTTATATACATAAGTAAGGACCCAACATAAATTTGGATCGGATTCCGACTCCCGGGAGGGCACTAAAACCCAAACCCTAATTTATGTGCACGCACGGTCTACTACTTTGACCGGCCTTGAAAGTCTATATCACATGTGAAGTTTTTACTTGTTTTTTATAGGGTAGGTCATAGGAACATACAAATCCTAAATTGATCCCAACTTATCACAAAATATCTCCGTTCCTGTTGATCTGGAATTTTTTCCCTATAAGTGCAGAAACGTCGTGCGGGGTAATTTATGTGCGTGAAGCGGGACACACATCGGAGTTGGATATTGGCTCTTTCCATGTAACATCACATTTATATACATAAGTAAGGACCCAACATAAATTTGGATCGGATTCCGACTCCCGGGAGGGCACTAAAACCCAAACCCTAATTTATGTGCACGCGCGGTCTACTACTTTGACCGGCCTTGAAAGTCTGTATCACATGTGAAATTTTTACTTGTTTTTTATAGGGTAGGTCATAGGAACATACAAATGCTAAATTGATCCCAACTTATCACAAAATATCTCCGTTCCTGTTGATCGGGAATTTTTTCCCTATAAGTGCAGAAACGTCGTGCGGGGTAATTTATGTGCGTGAAGCGGGACACACATCGGAGTTGGATATTGGCTCTTTCCATGTAACATCACATTTATATACATAAGTAAGGACCCAACATAAATTTGGATCGGATTCTGACTCCCGGGCGGGCACTAAACCCAAACCCTAATTTATGTGCACGCGCGGTCTACTACTTTGACCGCCTTGAAAGTCCATATCACATGTGAAGTTTTTACTTGTTTTTTATAGGGTAGTTCATAGGAACATACAAATCCTAAATTGATCCGAACTTATCACAAAATATCTCTGTTCTCGTTGATTGGAATTTGTTCCTATAAGTGCAGAAACGTCGTGCGGGGTAATTTATGTACGTGAAGCGGGACACACATCGGAGTTGGATATTGGCTCTTTCCATGTAACATCACATTTATATACATAATAAAGGACCCAACATAAATTTGGATAGGATTCCGACTCCCGGGCGGGCACTAAAACCCAAACCCTAATTTATGTGCACGCGCGGTCTACTACTTTGACCGGCCTTGAAAGTCTATATCACATGTGAAGTTTTACTTGTTTTTGATAGGGTAGGTCATAGGAACATACAAACCCTAAATTGATCCGAACTTATCACAAAATATCTCCGTTCTTGTTGATCGGGATTTTTTTTCCAATAAGTGCAGAAACGTCGTGCGTGGTAATTTATGTGCGTGAAGCGGGACACACATCGGAGTTGGATATTGGCTCTTTCCATGTAACATCACATTTATATACATAAGTAAGGACCCAACATAAATTTGGATCGGATTCCGACTCCCGGGCGGCACTAAAACCCAAACCCTAATTTATGTGCACGTGATAACCCACAAGTATAGGGGATCGCGTGTAGCCTTTTCGATAAGTAAGAGTGTCGAACCCAACGAGGAGCTAAAGGTAGGATAAGTATTCTCTCAAGTTCTATCAACCACTGATACAACTCTACGCACACTAAACGTTTGCATTATCTAGAAAATAAAACTACGGTAGCAATACGGGTATGAGAGGTAGTTTTGCAAGATAATAAATACAAGAAAGTAAATGTTAGTGCTGCAGCAATAAAATACACTAAGTAACCATATACTAACAGTACCATGAGTGTGGAAAAGTGGTGGTAATTGTGGTGGCTTTGTCCAAGATTAATTAGTGAAGGTACTTGGTTCATTGTCTTCGATGCAGTTTTCTATGTGGGAGAGGCTAAATATACATGCACTCCACTACTTGGGATTACAAGTACTATATGATTGGATTGTTAGAAAGCATCCGCAAATACTAACAATGCATTAAGGTTTCCCCAACCATAGCCTTAAGTTCAAGGTCCTCTTACTCCCATACGTGCAACTAATCGGTTCGCGTTCTCAGGTTTCTGTCACTCCGGCAGAACTTCCCCCGCTTCGTTACAAATACTACCAACCCTAGGGTGTTTGATCCATGCGCGCACAAGTATAATGGACACCAAAGGACAGCACCATATAGACATACAACTCTAATGAACCTCATGCATTCAATTAAGCAATCAAAAGACAAATAAACTACGGAAACATGATGTAAATCATAGGATAAATATTATAGCATCAAACACCATGTTTACATAGGACGGTACAGAGGTTTGTGGGAGGATGAACCACTGAATACAAGGAGGAGATGGTGATGGAGATGGCGGTGAAGACGGCGGAGAGGGGCAGCGGCGGCGCAGGGCGGCGGCGGCGCCGGCGGTGCGGGGAACTCCTTTCCCCGCCGCCGGCAAGCTTGGGGAGCGCCGCCCCTTAGCCTCCCTCCTTCATGGCTTCTTGGGAGCCCTCCCCCATGGAGATGGGATCCATGGGGGAGGCAAAAACGTGGCTTTTGGTGGCTGAAATTCGTGGGTGGAGGAGTCCTCCACGAATTAGGTTTCCTCCCTTTATATATCTTCTCGGATTTCCGTCACCCCCTTTTAGGGTTCCACCAAAACGGGCCTACAGGCCGCGTCCGAACTCCGATTGGGCTGATCTCGGGCTTAAAATCTTCGTATGGAAAATTGTGACAACTTTCGTAACAGCCAGGTCTCCATTGACGTCATCTTCGAGGGTCAAACTGGCAATCTTCGTAAAAAGTTCTCAGACAGATTTCAGGAAAGTCCCAATTCGACTCCAACAAGGTTTCCTCTTGTATTCTTGATAATTTCTACACATCAAAGAGTAAAACAAGAACATTGTGCACTTTTGCAACTATTAGTAGGTTAGTCCAAATAAATAATAAACTTAATATAAAACAAGTGCTAAAAGCATAAAAATGGCATGAAACAATCAAAAATTATAGATACGTTTTGGACGTATCAACATCCCCAAGCTTAATTCCTGCTCGTCCTCGAGTAGGTAAATGATAACAAAATAATTTTTGATTGTAAATGCTATGATCAGGTCTTTAACAATTGCATGATGTATGGATAATAAAACTTAGCAATCATGTTTCCTAATGAAAAGTATCAACGAACTAAGAGCTTATAACATGAAATTTATAAACATCAACAAGATTGTAATGACCATAATAAAGCATGATAGAGTGGTATCTCGCTTGCCCTTAATTGTGGAGCAAAACATAAATGCCAAGGCACAAGTTCAAGACTAGATAGAGATATCAAAGATAAAAGCATCATGGTTATACCTCAATTAATCGTATTCTGGGACAAGCACATTACACTAAGAACGACAGCTATGCTCTCGAAGAAGTGCTCAAAGAAAGGATGGTGACTCAACATAAAAATAAAAGATTGGCCCTTCGCAGAGGGAAGCAGGGATTAACACGTGCTAGAGCTTTTTGTTTTAAAAACAGAGGTAAAAATGTTTTGAGAGGTGTTTGTTAATTGTCAACGAATGGTAGCGGGTGAGAACAGTATTCTACCTGTCAAACGGACTTTTAAGAGCGGCTCCCATGAAGGACGTTATTTCTACCAGCAAGGCAGATCATCCCTCTTTCTCTTTGGTTTACACACATTCAGGTATTTCACTGTTTGTCATTGCTTACTGATGAATCAGGGCAAAAGTGTGAAGAGAATTAATTGGTTAAAGTTGTAATTAATTGGGACTGGGCACCCCGTTGCCAGCTCTTTTTGCAAGTTATTGGATAAGCGGATGTATATGCCACTAGTCCAGGTGTAAAAGTCCATTTGACAAATAGAATAAAGAATAAAACTAACCTCATGAGCTAGTAAACATTGACACAAAAAGAGAAATATTTTGAAGGTTTTAAAGGTAGCACATGCAAATTTACTTGGAATGGCTTGAAATACCATGCATAGGAATTTTTTGGTGGACTCTTTGGGATAACTTGGTTTTAAGGATTTGGATGCACGAGCAGCATTCCCGCTCAGTACAAGTGAAGGCTAGCAATAGACTGGGAAGCGACAACCACGAGAGCGATAACGGTCATAATCATGCTTGCGACAAAATAAAATTAACGGAGGCATAAAAACGATACTAAAACTCTGAGGCAAAATAGATCATCAAGGCTTAATTGACTTTTATTTTTCAGTCATAACATGTGTGAGCATGTGCCAAGTCGATTCAAGTGAATTATTCAGAGGAGGATACCACAATACCATACCATCTTATGAACAGGACAATGCATGTTGATATCAAAATAACATAATATGCACTATTAGCTAGTTGAGACTAACCATAAGAAAACATAAACTACTAAACAGTATTATTCACACATCATTTTTAAGTTTCAACAAGTAATCCATTAACCAAGTAAACATTGAAAACAGAGGATAAATAAAATATGTGACGATCCACTTATTAATGTAACTGGTGTTTGATGCTAAGATAAATAGATAATAAAATACAGCCGCTTCAAGTTTAGTTAAGTTCCTATGTTGCTCAAAAAACAAAGTTTAAAGGTTTGCAAACCGTGGGGTTATTGATGAAGAGGGATGCGGGGACATCCCCAAGCTTATGACTTTGGTAATTCTTCAATATTCCATAGTTTGGTGTTCCTTCATTCTCTGTGAAAAAACTTCAACACAAAAACTTTCCCATTCTTTTCTGCGGTTAGACATTAGTACAATAGATAATATTTCCCAAGTGCTACTATTAAACCAAATAAAATTTTGTTTTTAAGTTACAGAAAGGTTGCTTAAATGGCCAACTTATAAATGAAAGGTAAGAACCATTAAAAATCAAATGAAAACGAAAAGAGGCCACTCTTGCAACAAAAGTCAGAATCTGTCCAGAAAAACAGCAGCTGGAAAACGCAATTTTTAGGTGCACTTAAACATGCCCGAAATTTTAGCCAATTTTTGTACATGCAGAGGATTAGGTGCTACAACATCAGTAATTTTTTCGTGATTTTTAGAGCTTCCAGTAAAATATGAAAAATCGCGCAATAAGCAGTAGATACCGAAAACAGAAAATCACTTTTTACATATGTATCAACTAAGCTAAATGGATAAAACTTGGTACTTTATTTTTGATAAACTAAGAAACCAGAGGCTAAGCAAGACCTAAACATGCTAGCTACAGCAAGGAAAACTCTAAATAAAAATCAAAAGTAAAACCCAAATAAAATTAAAATAAAGAACCAAACAAAGAAGCAAAACAAAAGAAAATATTTTTGTTATTTTGAATTTATAAGTGAAAGTAAAGAAGCAATCGAAACCAAATAAGGAGCCTAATAAAACTAAAGAAGGTAAAACCAAGACATATAAAAGCAATTATAATACAAGTTAAGACAATACATATCATGTGGACGGGTAATATAGAGTATGAACGAGACAACCTCATGTTAGTTGATGAATAGGGGGATGACTCGGGCATCCCCAAGCTTAGATGATTGTATCTTCTTGAATATGTTCTTGGGATGCACCTACACATCCCCAAGCTTGAGCTCTTGCGTCTTCTTATTCATCTCATATCACCATATTGATTAGATCTTATAAGCTACATCCACATAAAACTTCACAAAACTCATTAGTAGGGTTAGTACTCATTAAATAAAATCCACTCATGTTCAAGCATTGACAAGTTTTATAATTTTTACTCAACATTAGCCACTGTATATACTAAGGTGTTCATGATTTCCGTTGTCCGTCGAAAAACTAATGAAACTAACAACACCAAGTACAATATTGAATAAACAAAGAAATCTGTCAAAACTGAACAGTCCGTAAAGATGGCATTCAACGAGATAGTTAAGTAGCTCAAATCGAAAAACTTTAGTCTAATGAAAGAAAGATAATAATCTCAGGTTTATGCACAAAAATTTTCAAGTCAAAATACTATTCTGAGATTTATCACGATTTTATTTACAGAGAAGCACAAAATCTGTCTAAACAGAACAGTCAGTAAAGATCGAATTTTTCGACCTATCTACGTACCTTAAATCAGAAAAAGTTAGTCTAATGAAAGAAAGCTATGCATTGTCATGCGCTCACTATTTGTCAATTGCCCAGCTGTAATTCGTTCACACCAACATGTTAGTTATCTTTTATGGAGAGACACCACTAGTGAACTGTGGACCCCGGTCCATTCTTTTACACAACCACAAACTGCAAACTGTTCCTTTTTCATTCTCTGCAATTTAATACTCATTTTCCACACGAGATGTTTAATCATTTGCTTCAGCAAGCCGGTGAGATTGACAACCTCACTGTTTCGTTGGGCAAAGTATTTTGATTGTGTTGTGTGCAGGTTCCGCGTTGGTGATCGTGTTGCGCCGTGCGGCCACCAACAACCTTCTGAAGAGTTGCTGCTCCTACTGGTTTGATAACCTTGGTTTCTTTCTGAGGGAAAACTTGCTGCTGAACTGCATCATACCTTCCTCTTGGGTCTCCCAACGAGCGTGTGATTCACGCCATCAAGCTCTTTTTCTGGCGCCGTTTCCGGGGAAGTACTCATCATCCTCAAATACTCTCCCGTCAAGCAGGCGCCAGCAGTAGGTCATAGGAACATACAAATCCTAAATTGCTCCGAACTTATCACAAAATATCTCCGTTCTTGTTGATCGGGAATTTTTCCCTATAAGTGCAGAAACGTCGTCCGGGGTAATTTATGTGCGTGAAGCAGGACACACATCGGAGTTGGATATTGGCTCTTTCCATGTAACATCACATTTATATACATAAGTAAGGACCCAACATAAATTTGGATCGGATTCCTACTCCCGGGCGGGCACTAAAAACCAAAACCCTAATTTATGTGCACGCACGGTCTACTACTTTGACCGGCCTTGAAAGTCCATATCACATGTGAAGTTTTTACTTGTTTTTTATAGGGTATGTCATAGGAACATACAAATCCTAAATTGATCCGAACTTATCATAAAATATATCCGTTCTTGATGATCGGGAATTTTTTCCCTATAAGTGCAGAAACGTCGTGCGGGGTAATTTATGTGCGTGAAGCGGGACACACATCAGAGTTGGATATTGGCTCTTTCCATGTAACATCACATTTATATACATAATTAAGGACCCAACATAAATTTGGATCGGATTTCGACTCCCGGCGGGCACTAAAACCCAAACCCTAATTTATGTGCACGCGCGTCCACTACTTTGACCGCCTTGAAAGTCCATATCACATGTGAAGTTTTTACTTGTTTTTATAGGGTAGGTCATAGGAACATACAAATCCTAAATTGATCCGAACTTATCACAAAATATCTCCGTTCTCGTTGATCGGGAATTTTTCCCTATAAGTGCAGAAACGTCGTCCGGGGTAATTTATGTGCGTGAAGCGGGACACACATCAGAGTTGGATATTGGCTCTTTCCATGTAACATCACATTATATACATAAGTAAGGACCCAACATAAATTTGGATCGGATTCCTACTCCCGGGCGGGCACTAAAACCCAAACCCTAATTTATGTGCACGCGCGGTCTACTACTTTGACCGGCCTTGAAAGTCCATATCACATGTGAAGTTTTTACTTGTTTTTTATAGAGTAGGTCATAGAACATACAAATCCTAAATTGATCCGAACTTATCATAAAATATCTCCGTTCTTGATGATCGGGAATTTTTTTCCCTATAAGTGCAGAAACGTCGTGCGGGGTAATTTATGTGCGTGAAGCGGGACACACATCGGAGTTTGACATTGGCTCTTTCCATGTAACATCACATTTATATACATAAGTAAGAAACCAACATAAATTTGGATCAGATTCCGACTCCCAGGCGGGCACTAAAACCCAAACCCTAATTTATGTGCACACCGGTCTACTACTTTGACCGGCCTTGAAAGTCCATATCACATGTGAAGTTTTTACTTGTTTTTTATAGGGTAGGTCATAGGTACATATAAATCCTAAATTGATATGAACTTATCACAAAATATCTCCGTTCTCGTGGATTGGGAATTTTTTCCCTATAAGTGCCAAAACGTCGTGCGGGGTAATTTATGTGCGTGAAGCGGGACAGACATCGGAGTTTGATATTGGCTCTTTCCATGTAACATCACATTATATACATAAGTAAGAAACCAACATAAAATTTGGATCAGATTCCGACTCCCAGCCGGGTACTAAATCCAAACCCCAATTTATGTGCAGCGCGGTCTACTACTTTGACCGGCCTTGAAAGTCCATATCACATGTGAAGTTTTTCTTTTTTTTATAGGTTAGGTCATAGGAACATACAAATCCTAAATTGCTCCGAACTTATCACAAAATATATCCATTCTGTTGATCGGAATTTTTTCCCTATAAGTGCAGAAACGTCGTGCGGGGTAATTCATGTGCGTGAAGCGGACACACATCGGAGTTGGATATTGGCTCTTTCCATGTAACATCACATTTATATACATAAGTAATGACCCAACATAAATTTGGATCGGATTCCGACTCCCGGGCGGCACTAAAACCCAAACCCTAATTCATGTGCACGCACGGTCTACTACTTTAACCGGCCTTGAAAGTCCATATCACATGTGAAGTTTTTAATTCTTTTTTATAGGGTAGGTCATTGGAACATACAAATCCTAAATTGATCTGAACTTATCACAAAATATATCCGTTCTGTTGATCGGAATTTTTCCCCTATAAGTGCAGAAACGTCGTGCGGGTAATTTATGTGCGTGAAGCGGGACACACATCGGAGTTGGATATTGATTCTTTCCATGTAACATCACATTATATACATAAGTAATGACCCAACATAAATTTGGATCGGATTCCGACTCCCGGGCGGGCACTAAAACCCAAACCCTAATTTATGTGCACGCACGGTCTACTACTTTGACCTTCCTTGAAAGTCCAAATCACATGTGAAGTTTTTATTTGTTTTTTATAGGGTAGGTCATAGGAACATACAAATCCTAAATTGATCCGAACTTATCACAAAATATCTCCATTCTCGTTGATTGGGAATTTTTTCCTATAAGTGCAGAAACTCGTGCGGGGTAATTTATGTGCGTGAAGCGGGACACACATCGGAGTTGGATATTGATTCTTTCCATGTAACATCACATTTATATACATAAGTAATGACCCAACATAAATTTGGATCGGATTCCGACTCCCGGGCGGGCACTAAAACCCAAACCCTAATTCATGTGCACGCACGGTCTACTACTTTAACCGGCCTTGAAAGTCCATATCACATGTGAAGTTTTAATTCTTTTTTATAGGGTAGTCATTGGAACATACAAATCCTAAATTGATCTGAACTTATCACAAAATATATCCGTTCTTGTTGATCGGGAATTTTTCCCCTATAAGTGCAGAAACGTCGTGCGGGTAATTTATGTGCGTGAAGCGGGACACACATCGAGTTGTATTGATTCTTTCCATGTAACATCACATTTATATACATAAGTAATGGCCCAACATAAATTTGGAACGGATTCCGACTCCCGGGCGGGCACTAAAACCCAAACCCTAATTATGTGCACGCACGGTCTACTACTTTGACCGGCCTTGAAAGTCCAAATCACATGTGAAGTTTTTATTTGTTTTTTATAGGGTAGGTCATAGAACATACAAATCCTAAATTGATCCGAACTTATCACAAAATATCTCTGTTCTCGTTGATTGGGAATTTTTTCCTATAAGTGCCAAAACGTCGTGCGGGTAATTTATGTGCCTGAAGCGGATCAATTTATGTGCACACGCGGTCTACTACTTTGACCGGCCTTGAAAGTCCATATCACATGTGAAGTTTTTACTTGTTTTTTATAGGGTAGTCATAGGTACATATAAATCCTAAATTGATCCGAACTTATCACAAAATATCTCCGTTCTCGTGGATTGGGAATTTTTTCCCTAAAAGTGCCAAAACGTCATGCGGTGTAATTTATGTGCGTGAAGCGGACACACATCGGAGTTTGACATTGGCTCTTTCCATGTAACATCACATTTATATACATAATTAAGAAACCAACATAAATTTGGATCAGATTCCGACTCCCAGGCGGGCACTAAAACCCAAACCCTAATTTATGTGCACACGCGGTCTACTACTTTGACCGGCCTTGAAAGTCCATATCACATGTGAAGTTTTTACTTGTTTTTTATAGAGTAGGTCATAGGTACATATAAATCCTAAATTGATCTGAGCTTATCACAAAATATCTCCGTTCTCGTGGATTGGGAATTTTTTCCCTAAAAGTGCCAAAACGTCGTGCGGTAATTTATGTGCGTGAAGCGGGACAGACATCGGAGTTTGATATTGGCTCTTTCCATGTAACATCACATTTATATACATAAGTAAGAAACCAACATAAATTTGATCAATTCCGACTCCCAAGCGGGCACTAAAATCCAAACCCTAATTTATGTGCAGCGCGGTCTACTACTTTGACCGCCTTGAAAGTCCATATCACATGTGAAGTTTTTACTTGTTTTTTATAGGTTAGGTCATAGGAACATACTAATCCTAAATTCTCCGAACTTATCACAAAATATCCATTCTTGTTGATCGGGAATTTTTTCCCTATAAGTGCAGAAACGTCGTCCGGGGTAATTTATGTGCGTGAAGCGGGACACACATCGGAGTTGGATATTGGCTCTTTCCATGTAACATCACAATTATATACATAAGTAATGAACCAACATAAATTTGGATCGGATTCCGACTCCGGGCGGGCACTAAAACCCAAACCCTAATTCATGTGCACGCACGGTCTACTACTTTAACCGGCCTTGAAAGTCCATATCACATGTGAAGTTTTTACTTCTTTTTTATAGGTAGGTCATTGGAACATACTAATCCTAAATTGATCTGAACTTATCACAAAATATATCCGTTCTTGTTGATCGGAATTTTTCTCCTATAAGTGCAAAACGTCGCGGGGTAATTTATGTGCGTGAAGCGGGACACACATCGGAGTTGGATATTGGCTCTTTCCATGTAACATCACATTATATAAATAAGTAAGGACCCAACATAAATTTGGATCGGATTCCGACTCCCGGGCGGGCACTAAAACCCAAACCCTAATTTATGTGCACGCGCGGTCTACTACTTTGACCGGCCTTGAAAGTCCATATCACATGTGAAGTTTTTACTTGTTTTTTATAGGGTAGTCATAGGAACATACAAATCCTAAATTGATCCGAACTTATCACAAAATATCTCGTTCTCTTTGATTGGGAATTTTTTCCTATAAGTGCAGAAACGTCGTGCGGGTAATTTATGTACGTGAAGCGGGACACACATCGGATTTGGATATTGGCTCTTTCCATGTAACATCACATTATATATATAAGTAGGACCCAACAAAAATTTGGATCGGATTCCGAATCCCGGCGGGCACTAAAACCCAAACCCTAATTTATGTGCACGCGCGGTCTACTACTTTGACCGGCCTTGAAAGTCCATATCACATGTGAAGTTTTTACTTGTTTTTTATAGGTAGGTCATAGGAACATAAATCCTAAATTGATCCGAACTTATCACAAAATATCTCTGTTCTCGTGGATTGGGAATTTTTCCCTATAAGTGCCAAAACGTCGTGCGGGGTAATTTATGTGCGTGAAGCGGGACAGACATCGGAGTTTGATATTGGCTCTTTCCATGTAACATCACATTTATATACATAGTAAGAAACCAACATAAATTTGGATCAGATTCCGACTCCCAGGCGGGCACTAAAATCCAAACCCTAATTTATGTGCAGGCGCGGTCTACTACTTTGACCGGCCTTGAAAGTCCATATCACATGTGAAGTTTTTACTTGTTTTTTATAGGTTAGGTCATAGGAACATACTAATCCTAAATTGCTCCGAACTTATCACAAAAATATCCCTTGTTGATCGGGAATTTTTTCCCTATAAGTGCAGAAACGTCGTCCGGGGTAATTTATGTGCGTGAAGCGGGACACACATCGGAGTTGGATATTGGCTCTTTCCATGTACATCACAATTATATACATAAGTAATGAAACCAACATAAATTTGGATCGGATTCCGACTCCGGGGCGGGCACTAAAACCCAAACCCTAATTCATGTGCACGCACGTCTACTACTTTAACCGGCCTTGAAAGTCCATATCACATGTGAAGTTTTTACTTCTTTTTTATAGGGTAGGTCATTGGAACATACTAATCCTAAATTGATCTGAACTTATCACAAAATATATCCGTTCTTGTTGATCGGGAATTTTTCTCCAATAAGTGCAGAAACGTCGTGCGGGGTAATTTATGTGCGTGAAGCGGGACACACATCGGAGTTGGATATTGGCTCTTTCCATGTAACATCACATTTATATAAATAAGTAAGGACCCAACATAAATTTGGATCGGATTCCGACTCCCGGGCGGCACTAAAACCCAAACCCTAATTTATGTGCACGCGCGGTCTACTACTTTGACCGGCCTTGAAAGTCCATATCACATGTGAAGTTTTTACTTGTTTTTTATAGGGTAGTTCATAGGAACATACAAATCCTAAATTGATCCGAACTTATCACAAAATATCTCTGTTCTCTTTGATTGGGAATTTTTTCCTATAAGTGCAGAAACGTCGTGCGGGGTAATTTATGTACGTGAAGCGGGACACACATCGGAGTTGGATATTGGCTCTTTCCATGTAACATCACATTTATATACATAATAAAGGACCCAACATAAATTTGGATAGGATTCCGACTCCCGGGCGGGCACTAAAACCCAAACCCTAATTTATGTGCACGCGCGGTCTACTACTTTGACCGGCCTTGAAAGTCCATATCACATGTGAAGTTTTTACTTGTTTTTTATAGGGTAGGTCATAGGAACATATAAATCCTAAATTGATCCGAACTTATCACAAAATATCTCCGTTCTCGTGGATTGGGAATTTTTTCCCTAAAAGTGCCAAAACGTCGTGCGGGGTAATTAATGTGCGTGAAGCGGGACAAACATCGGAGTTTGATATTGGCTCTTTCCGTGTAACATCACATTTATATACATAAGTAAAAACCAACATAAATTTGGATCAGATTCCGACTCCCGGGCGGGCACTAAAACCGAAACCCTAATTTATGTGCACGCGCGGTCTACTACTTTGACCGGCCTTGAAAGTCCATATCACATGTGAAGTTTTTACTTGTTTTTTATAGGGTAGGTCATAGGAACATATAAATCCTAAATTGATCCGAACTTATCACAAATATCTCCGTTCTCCTGGATGGGAATTTTTTCCTATAAGTGCCAAAACGTCGTGCGTGGTAATTTATGTGCGTGAAGCGGGACAAACATTGGAGTTTGATATTGGCTATTTCCATGTAACATCACATTATATACATAAGTAAGAAACCAACATAAATTTGGATCAGATTCCGACTCCCGGGCGGGCACTAAAACCCAATTTATGTGCACGCGCGGTTTACTACTTTGACCGGACTTGAAAGTCGATATCACATGTGAAGATTTTACTTGTTTTTTATAGGGTAGGTCATAGGAACATACAAATCCTAAATTGATCCGAACTTATCACAAAATATCTCCGTTCTTGTTGATCGGGAATTCTTTCCCTATAAGTGCAGAAACGTCGTGCGGGTAATTTATGTGCGTGAAGCGGGACACACATCGGAGTTGTATATTGGCTCTTTCAATGTAACATCACATTTATATACATAAGTAAGGACCCAACATAAGTTGGATCCAATTCCGACTCCCGGGCGGGCACTAAAATCCAAACCCTAATTTATGTGCACGCACGGTCTACTACTTTGACCGGCCTTGAAAGTCCATATCACATGTGAAGTTTTTACTTGTTTTTTATAGGGTCGGTCAGAGGAACATACAAATCCTAAATTGATCCGAACTTATCACAAAATATCTCCGTTCTTCTTGATCGGGATTTTTTTCCCTATAAGTGCAGAAACGTCGTGCGGGGTAATTTATGTGCGTGAAGCGGGACACACATCGGTGTTGGATATTGGCTCTTTCCATGTAACATCACATTTATATAAATATGTAAGGACCCAACATAAATTTGGATCGGATTCCGACTCCCGGGCGGGCACTAAAACCCAAACCCTAATTTATGTGCACGCGCGGTCTACTACTTTGACCGGCCTTGAAAGTCCATATCACATGTGAAGTTTTTACTTGTTTTTTATAGGGTAGTTCATAGGAACATACAAATCCTAAATTGATCCGAACTTATCACAAAATATCTCTGTTCTCTTTGATTGGGAATTTTTTCCTATAAGTGCAGAAACGTCGTGCGGGGTAATTTATGTACGTGAAGCGGGACACACATCGGATTTGGATATTGGCTCTTTCCATGTAACATCACATTATATATATAAGTAGGGACCCAACATAAATTTGGATCGGATTCCGACTCCCGGGCGGGCACTAAAACCAAACCCTAATTTATGTGCACGCACGGTCTACTACTTTGACCGGCCTTGAAAGTCCATATCACATGTGAAGTTTTTACTTGTTTTTTATAGGGTAGGTCGTAGGAACATACAAATCCTAAATTGATCTGAACTTATTTCAAAATATCTCCGTTCTCGTTGATTGGGAAGTTTTTCCCTATAAGTGCAGAAACGTCGTGCGGGGTAATTTATGTGCGTGAAGCGGGACACACATCGGAGTCGGATATTGGCTCTTTCCATGTAACATCACATTTATACAAATAAGTAAGGACCCAACATAAATTTGGATCGGATTCCGACTCCCGGGCGGGCACTAAAACCCAAACCCTAATTTATGTGCACGCGCGGTCTACTACTTTGACCGGCCTTGAAAGTCCATATCACATGTGAAGTTTTTACTTGTTTTTATAGGGTAGGTCATAGGAACATACAAATCCTAAATTGATCCGCAAGAGCGCAAGAGAAAAATCGACGAGATGTTGAGACACCCGGCTGATGGGTCGTAGTGGAGAAAAATCGATACGGAGAGTACAAGGAATTTGCACGTGACCCAAGGAACTTAAGGTTTGGTCTTAGCACAGATGGCTTTAATCCTTTTGGGGAGCAGAGCAGCAGTCAAAGCACCTGGCCTGTGACTCTATGTATCTATAACCTTCCTCCTTGGTTGTGCATGAAGCGGAAGTTCATTATGATGCCAGTGCTCATCCAAGGCCCGAAGCAAACCCGGTAACAACATTGATGTCTACCTGAGGCCATTTGTTGATGAACTTTTATAGTTGTGGCATGATGAAGGGGTACCTGTGTCGGATGAGTACAAACAAGCAGAATTTAACCTACGAGGGTTGTTGTTTGTAACCATCAATGATTGGCCTCTCTTAGTAACATTTCTGGACAGTCGAACAAGGGATACAATGCATGCACACATTGTTTAGATAGCACTGAAAGTATATATGTAGGTAACAAGAATGTGTACCCGGGTCATCGTCGATTTCTTACAACTCAGCATCCCCTAAGAAAGAAAAGCAAGCAGCAGCATTTCAAAGGTGAGGTAGATGGCCGGCCGAAGCCACCCCTCCAAAGTGGTGAAGATATATATGATGCGGTCAAGGATTTAGATGTAATCTTTGGAAAGGGTCCTGGCGGACAGTCTGTTCCGAAGGACGCTAACAACCACGTTCCCCTGTGGAAGAAGAAGTCCATATTTTGGGAACTACCCTATTGGAAAATCCTAAAGGTCCGCTCTGCAATCGACGTGATGCACGTGATGAAGAATGTTTGCGTGAACCTGCTAGGCTTCTTGGGCGTGTATGGGAAGGCAAAAGATACTCCGGAAGCACGAGAGGACCAGCAACTTTTGAAAGACCCAAAGAACCTGCATCCAATGAGGACGGATAAAGGACGTCTACGTCCTGCTAGCTACGTTCTTACCAAAGAAGAGAAGGAGATATTTTTTGAAGTCCTGAGCAGTATGAAGGTCCCGTCCGGCTTCTCGTCAAATATAAAGGGAATAATAAATATGGCAAAGAAAAAGTTCCAGAACCTAAAGTCTCATGACTGCCACGTGCTGATGACTCAACTGCTTCCGGTTGCATTGCGGGGGCTTCTACCGGAAAATGTTTGAGTATCCATTGTTAAGCTATGTGCGTTCCTCAATGCAATTTCGCAGAAGTCAATCAGCCCAACCACTCTATTAAGGTTACAGAAGGATGTGGCTCAATGTGTCGTTAGTTTTGAGTTGGTGTTCCCACCATCCTTCTTCACTATTATGACACATCTCCTAGTACACCTGGTCGACGAGATTCACATTCTGGGTCCTGTATTTCTACACAATATGTTCCCCTTTGAGAGGTTCATGGGAGTGTTGAAGAAGTATGGTCATAACCGTGCTAGGCCAGAAGGAAGCATCTCCAAAGGGTATGGAACAGAGGAGGTCATTGAGTTTTGTGTTGACTTTATTCCCGGCATTAAGTCGATTGGTCTTCCTGAACCGCGACATGAGGGGAGACTAAGTGGAACAGGCACTCTTGGAGAGAAATCATACATATTAGGGACGGGTATTCTTTCACAAAAGCACACTACACAGTTCTGCATAATTCCACTTTGGTGGCTCCGTATATCCAGATGCACAAGGATACTGTACGCTCTAACAACCCGGGGATGATGACTCCGCCATTGCAAAGAACACATGGAGAATTTTGGCGGTTGGTTGGAAACGCATCTGAACAACAACAACACAGTCTCAGATGAGCTGTTCTTGTTGTCTAAGGGGTCATCTTCGACTATTTGGACTTTCCAAGGGTATGAGATAAACGGGAATACATTTTACACGAACGCCCAAGATAAAAAGAGCACCAACCAAAATAGTGGTGTCCGCTTTGATGATAAGAGCACGAATGAGGCCACGGTCACATATTATGGTTGCATAGAGCAGATATGGGAACTGGACTATGGACCTTCTTTGAAGGTCCCTGTGTTCTGGTGCAAATGGTTCAACCTGAGAGGTGGCGGGGTAAAGGAAGACCCATTGTATGGAATGACTACAGTGGATCTCACGAATGTTTGCGTACGACAATGAACCATTCGTTCTAGCCAAGGATGTGGCTCAGGTTTTCTATGTGAAGGACATGTCTACCAAGCCAAAAAAAAAGAAAACCATATCAAGCATTTCAACATTATTGCAAGCAACACATGTGAAAGAGAAATTGTTCAACATGTTGCATGCCACAATGGGAGAAAAATGGAAACATTCATAACAAGGCATGCTCATGGCAAAATCATCATGAATAGGTAATTCCACATGATCAACATTGGTTTCAAACAAAGTATCACATGGGAATAAGAACGAATCATATGTGACATCAATAGAATCATCCATAGCATGCAAACAATCATAGTTCATCATGTCCACTAGCGGGATCATGGTCACATCAACACCCATACCTTGATAGTCCCGCTCATGTGAAGTAGGTGTTGAAGTAGAAGGGGCTTCCATGTAGCCGACTTGTTCATCTTGAAGTAGACATGGGGTGGCATGATCATCATCCTCCATGTACATCTTCTCCATTTGAGGCACCGTAATGTCGAGGAGTGACGTCTCATCATTCATGGAACCTAGCACACAATGAGGAAACACACTAGATGTAGAGGTTAAGTTGTTAGAAATCGAAATGGCCTCACAAGACCTATCAACTACCTCTCTCAACTCAAGTGGTGTATCACTAATTCCCTCGAGGTGAAAGCATTCAAACTCACATATGGTGGAGGCACTCAACTCACTCTCACTCTCACTCAAGTGGGCTAAGTGGCTCTCATTCTCACATGGGATTGGTACCATCTCATAACTAAAGCTCATAGGGATAGGCTCGGTTTCCTCATCTCCATACGCCTCCAAGGTTGAAGGGAAACTCCCATGCTCAACCTTCTCGACCTCGTCGCCTCCAAAGGTCAATGCCATAGTGTAGGCATCATCGCTCGACTCCTTTGCGGAAGGGAAAATCCCATGCTCCGCTTCATCACTTGACTCCATTGCCGAAGGGAACATCCCAAGCTCGGCATCATCATCACTTGACCCATGGTCATAGGTGATAGCATCATCCATGCTCGCCTCCTTGGTCGAAGGGAAAATCCCATGCTCGACCGTCTTCTCACCATCTTGGTCACCGTCTTGTTCACCAACTTGGCATTCCCACATCATGTGACCTCTTCTATTGCATAGTGGGCACAAGAGATTGGGACATTCTCGTGGATCATGGTCTTGGCCTTGGCAATTGTCACATAGAAGGTCTTCATTTTTCCCATATGGGGGCCAATGTGGTGATGGCACTTGGTGTAGATACCATATCATGAGAAGTGCTTGAGAAGGGCGCCAATGTTGTGGCCTCACGTTTGTGATCATGTTTCTTCCGGCGTCGACGTATGAAATTCTCGAAGAAGTTGTCGATGTCGGCCATGATCTCGTCAAAGATGGGACTTGTAGCTCTCGTTGGCGCACTTGAAGTGGTAGCACTAGGGGACACCATAGGATGCGCCTTTGTCGCCATCTTCTTGGCATGTCGACGTTGACGCTCTTGAGCGGAGGGGAGTCGCTGAAAGTCATTTGGATGCTTCTCTTCATGTTGACGACGGCGTGCTTGTTGCCTTGGCGACCTTTCCTTGGAGCTTCCACTAGAGCTTGGTGACATGTTGTGGTCCACCGTGGCATCTTTCTTGTGGCGCCTTGAAGAGTGTGATGAAGGACGTATGCTCTTGGCAAGCTCGTCAATGGCGTCCTTGACTTCTTGGAGCTTGACCTTGTCAATGCGCTTCTTGTGGTGCCGCGTTGTTGTCGATATAGAGTGGCGAGGCTTGGCGCTCTTGGCGATGTCCTTTTCGTGGCACCTTCTTGAAGTTGGTGGCGAATGGCGAAGCTTGGCACTCTTGGAAGTAGATGGAGCTCCATAAGATGAACTCATGGTGGTCTTCTTGTCGGAGCACCGTCTTGACCTTGAACCATAATGGGTTGTGCCATGATGCTTGGTGGTGGCGCTCTTGAACATGGTGGTGATGGGGGTCCTCTCCTCTTGCACGGTGTCGAAGTCGTCGCACATGCTACAAGAGTAGTAGTCGTAGACGTTCTCCACCATGTCATCGGAGTGGTAGTCGTAGGAGTGGCGCTCCACCATGTCGTTGTTGTCGAAGTTGGTACCATATGTTGAGGCATGTGAAGACACTTGCGCCTCATTGTCGTTGGAGCTTGTGTAGTCGGAGTCATTGTAGATTCGCACGTACTTGGAGTCGATACCATTTGATGAAGGTTGCTCGACGGCATGGTACCGCTCCTTGTCGTGGATGCTCGAATAGTCGGAGTCGTAGTCGGAGTAGTTGTAGCGGAAGTCTTGGTGATGATCCATCATGTCATGGGGTCATTGTCGGTGTAGTCGTCATAGTAGTCCCCTATGTCCTCAAAGTTTGAGGCATCATAGTAGTTGTGGCTCATCATGTACTCATTATCATCTTGGCCTCCATAGTGGCATTCACTCTCCCTAGACATGTTACCTCACAAGACAAGTGTATATATGTGGAGTGGAAAGGAACTAGAACACAACCTCTCACCTTGTAGATAGTATTGGACGTCGTGGATAACCAAGGGAAACGATCACAAAGTAAAATGCTTGTGTTCAAGTATCCAAAGCGAACTCCAAAACACACACGGCTTAAAAAGTTGGTAGGTAGGTATGGTAGGTGGAAAGCAAATTGAACCAATCGGAAACCAAGATATTGTCAAAGCAAGTAGAGAACCACGATGATCACAAAGCCAAAGCAAGTTAATCTCAAGAGATAGGAATGTAGTTCAAGGAAACACACGCGCGGAGAGATAAATGGGACTCATGCAACCAAGAAGTGAGCTAAAGAACCATATGATCCTAGCGAAGACTATAAGCTCGTGTTGCACAAGTATAAGGAGAGCTACTAGCTCGATTGCATTTTATTGGTGGGCTACAAGATTTGTACAAAATGTACCACCTATAAGATGTTCATCGAGCTTGCGCTTTCCTACTAGATATGGCAAGTGGTGTTTCTTTCTTTTCTTTTCTCTTCTTTTGATTTGGCACTTTTTGATTCTTTTCTCTTTTGACTCTTTTCTCTTTTACACAACCACTTCTTTTGATGCCAACAACAAGATATATGATAATGATAACTAGCGCATGCAATTTTGCTCGGAAACTACACGGTGCAATTGTGCAAAGCCCAAGCAATCGTCAAGAGCTATCCTTAATAGGACATGGTAATCGCAAAGATATAGTGTGGCTCACAAAGGAATGGCAAGGGGTAAAGATTGGCGATGTTATACCTTTCGTCGATGTTCCTTTGTTATAGAAGTGTCGTGCTTGCCCACGAATTTTGGTGGTAATAGATGATGGATCTTCCGCAATGGTGATGAAGGCCTTGATCGTAGCTTCGAAACGAGCCGAAGAACACCAAAAACGGAGTCCGGAATCAAAAGATATGGCCAAAACAAAATCTGAAATTTTCAGTTTTTACGAGGTACCGCTTAACCCAGCGGTAGTACCGCTCGGGGGTCCAGAAAGCCGTTTTTGGCGGTACCGAGGGGCGGTAGCACTGTAGCGGCGGTAGTACCGCTAGAATAAGGGATAGTACCGCTGCGGGTCGCAGAACGCGCCCGAGAACGCGAAAATTCGCGATTTTGGCGGAAATTCTAGCCGAAAAACCTCAAATCGAAGGGGCAAATGATGGAATTAGGCCATGGGAACGCAAAGGAAGGTAGATCAACTCGTAAAGCAATAGATCTATGGATTAAAACTTGCAAAAACGCACAAGATTCACAGATCGATCCAAAAGCAATTTGGGGCTATTTTTGGTGGAAATTTTGAATTTCTCAAAATCAAAGAAAAATTAGGGGGATTTGGGGGTGGAAACACATGTCAAATCCATGGCAACCATGCTCTGATACCAAATGATGAGGTTTGGTATCAGATCAAGAACAAGGTATGGCTATTTTTGTGGGGATTTTCGAATTTTGACCAAGAACACGAAAATTGGGGGAAAATCGGTGGCAACACAAGGTCAAATCCGTGTAAACGGTGGCTCTGATACCAAATGATGAGGTTTGGATCCTCTAGGGTGGCCCGATCTTCACGGATTGACGCGGGATGTGGATGAACGCACGCAAGAACACGAGGAACAAGAAGAACACCAAGAAGAACGCCCCGAACACACACAAGATACAAGAACCGTTTTGATATGGGCACGACGGAGGAGGTGAAGCCCAATTTCAGGACTCCACCAAGCTAGATGTATTAATCGTGTGTTGCTATTTTAAATAATTAGAGTTTTTAATAATTATGAGTTTGGGCTTGGTTTGGGCCTGTCCAACCAAGTCAAGGTAGGGTCCACTAGTAGGGCGGTACTGTAGCACCCCGCCATATAAGGAGCTGCTAGGCATCGTTTTAGGGTTAGCTTGAGTTTAGATTAAAAACAGTCCATAGACTTTGAGTTCGTTGGTGCAGCATCCCTCCGGGGACGGCGATGCCGTGTTATCAATAAAGATTGCTGCGAGGGTGCTTGTGTTCATCAAGTGTTATTGTGCTGTGGTTAGAGGCGTGGTGATCTTCATCACGTTGCTTGCTGGATTCGTTCCTCTTCTCCAGGTTTGCGTTCATCGTGTAATTGGGAGAATTATTACCTTGGTTGTCTCGCTGTGAAAGATCGGGCAAAACTCATAGGATCATCGGTTTGATCCTTATCACGTTTCCCTTACCGGTCGGTCCAACCGGTCCAATAGAATCCACACGAAGGTGGAGAGATCGGCGAGTAGATACACGAAGGGATCTTGGATGGTTGTTTCTCCAACGGTCAACCAAGCCGCTCCAATAAAGTCACCGAAGATGAAAGATTGGCTAGTAGTCAAGCTACAAGTAGAGGTCTTGAATCCGCGTAGGGATCTTCTCCACGAAGGGAGGACCATCCCCACAAGGGGGGAGGAAGGAGACCGTCTTGAGGTGGGGAGCCTAGCTCTACTCTAATCTCAAAACATTGTCTATCTAGATCTGAGCAAGGGGAGTCCTATTTATAGTGTTGACCCAGAGGTGGTAGGTGGGGGAGGTTACAAGGGCATCTTCCGTTCTGAATCCCGCAGCAGCGGTAGTACCGCTGGGTCTAGCGGTAGTACCGCCGGTGCGGCTGGCTTCGCATCTTCCCACCTCGGCGGTACCTCCAGCGGTACCGGTTGGTACCGGGCATGCGGTCCGAAGGGGCATTCCAGCGGTAGCCCTGGCGGTAGTGGTGGCGGCAGCGTCCTGGCGGTAGTACCGCCTAACCCAGCGGTACTACCGCCGCCTGGGTCTTTTCTCCTCTTCCTTCGTCTCTTCCAAGCCACCGTCTTGTCGGACTCCATTCCTCGTGCACCTTGGCCATCTTCCCGTGGAGTCGTACTCGTCATGACTAGCAATACAAAGTGTCGATGGTCAAGTAGTATACCATTCCAAAGTATCATATCGAGGTTCACATAGAGGAAGGAGTTCACCTTTGATGTCCATGGTGACTTGTGGAGTGTTGGAGTGCTTGACATGGTGATGGACGTGACTCGGGCTACATCAAGGCCACAAACGGCCGATTACATTGGGGGAGGGAGGCCATTAATAAGGCCATTATATTGGAGGGGGGTCGTCGTCTCCGGTGCCGCCTAGTCGTCGAGGACGATGAAGGGCGGCGGGGTCCAGAGATGCTCCGGTGGCGCCTGCTGCTGCGGTGGCGCCTCCTGCTCCTGCTCCTGATCCGCCGACCAGCTCCCGCCGGTAAAGACCCAGGACTGGCCAACGAGGCCGGGAGGCAGAGGAGGCGGCGGCGGAAGGTCCTGCTCCTGCTCGCGTTCCATGGCGTAGTGCCACGGCTCGACTCGTCCGGGTCATATTACTGCGGTGGCGGCGGCGGCATCAGGGCCACAGCCGCGGCCCTCACCTTCTCCCACCCCTTGATCTCGTCCTCGACGAGGCTGAGGTTGGAGGCCTCGAACGCGGCCACCATCTCCGGGTCGTCCTCATCCTCGGGGACCTCCTCCTCGAACCACAGCGCGTCGGGCAGCGCTGGGTAGGCGGATTGGACGGCGCGGGGCCGGGGCGAAGTAGGAGCGGCGGCGGTCCTCGTGCTCGTCCTTGAGCCACTGCTCCCAGTGTGGGGAGCCCGCCGCGTAGACGGGGTCATCGCGGAGCTCCGCCGGGAGGAGGCGGCGCCGGCGCGCGATCTCCCTGTCCAGTTGCCTCCCAGGGAGCGGGACCGCCGGCACCGGAATCCTCTGCGGGTTCAGGTGCCAGCCCTCGGGGAGGTGGACGTCGCTCCACTCCAGCGTGGCGGCGTTGTCCCAGTGCCACTGGCACTCCGGCTCCGGCACGTAGCGCCGGCGCCGGATCCTCCTCCCTCCGGCGGTGGTGGTGGTGGTTCGTGACGGCGCGTCGGGTGCGTGGGCGACCGCACCGGTGGCGCGGTCCTCCGCACGCCCTGCGGAACGACGCCCAAGGCCGCCGGCGGTGGAGGCGGTGGAGAAGCGCGGCGACGGCTGGAGGACTCGCCGGCCTCGTTCTTCGGGGACTTCCCGAACCAGCGCGACATGGCGGCGAGGGCACTGGACGGGCGGAGGGGAACCGTGGGAGCGGAGTGGAGTGTCCATATCCGCACGGGCGCGTCCCTTTTTAAAGACCAGGACCGTCGGGAGGGGAACCGTCGGGTGGGCCAGCGCCCGAGTCGCTGGCAAGTGGGCCAGGAGCATTGACTCCGGGTGGGCGGGGGCTGTTGGTGCTCCGCATTGACCACGGGGGGTGAAGGCGAGGCGGCCGGGTGGGAACACGAGGCGGGGAGGTGAAGACGAGGCGGGGCGGGAACACGAGGCAGGGCGGCGGGGTCAGAACTGGGTCGCTGGCAGGTGGGCCAGCATTGACCACGCGTGGCCAGTGGGCGGTCACACGTGGCGGTGGGGCGGGTAGGCGCTGGCAGGTGGGCCAGCGATGACCACGGTGGCCACCTTTGACCAGGTTCTGGCCCAAATTTGGGCTGGGCTGGGATTGGGACAGCCTATGTTTTTTTTGAAAGATTTTTTCTTTAGATGCAATATTAAATTGTTTTTGTTGCATATTTGTATAGTTCCCTCCTTTGAATTATTGTACTAATGCTATTATTGTTTTATCTTTTTTTGTATTAGTTAAACAATGGATGTCGATGCTCCCTTCGCAACGAGAGAAGGGGAAGAAGAGATACTTTCCTACATTTTGGAACCCGGTGAATTTCGGCATCCCGCGGAAGGAGCTGAAGATGAGGACTCGGAAATTGGTGGACCCACGCCGTCTGGCGAGGTATATTAAGCCTATGTTGAGCAGATGCAATAACTGATTTGTGCATATATATGTATTCACACATGTTTCATATTTTTAGACCTCCGCATCGAACCAATCCACTAAACGAGGCCATGCCCAAGGGATGGGCAAAGATGAGCATCTCACAATTGACGAGGTGAATGCAACTACTGGCCAACCACTGGCACCCGTGCCGAACGCAGTTAAGTTTGTGCATCAATGCGGAGTCACTGTCAGGGACAACGTTTATATCAGCACTCAGGAATGGATTAAGCCAAAGTTAGAGGAGTTAGTTACGTCGACAAGAGAACCAAAGATGTGCTTTGGAACAAGCTCATTGCACATTTCACCCTACCGGTCTTGGAAGATGAGGTGAAGACAAAAAAAATGACGGACAAAGTCAAGCATTTCGCTCTTAAGAAGATGGCTCAACAATTCAATAACTACAAGAACAAATTATTCCGTGAGTGGGAAGAAGATGGGAAACTTCCGGATTTCACCGGCACACGAGAGAGGCAGCGGCCTCACTGGCCTGCATTTCTGGAGTACAAGAAATCAGAACGAGCTAAGAAAAGGTCGCAAACGAATAAGAATAATGCAGCGAAAAAGAAGTATCACCATAAGATGGGGCCAGGTGGCTACCGAGTTGCCGAGCCTAAGTGGGAAAAAATTGAGTCCGAGTTGCGTGCAAAAGGGCTCACCCCGGTCACAGAGGAATGGGACAGAAGGATAAGGAATTGGCTACTTGCGCATGGAGGGGAGTATGACATGGAAACAGGGGAGTTAATAATTGATGAAAGCAAAGTAGTCAACGGAGCCCAAAAAAAATTATTGACTTAATTGCCAAGTCTAAAGAGGGAAAGTTTATTTCCGACAGAGAGAAGGACGAGCTGTCAGAGGCCCTCGGGACCAAAGAAAAAGGAGGATCAACACGAGGCTTAGGAGAAGTGCCGTGGATTGAAGGGTTTCCCCAGGACCGTGCCTCTTATAGAAGCCGATTGAGAGCAAAGAGGAGGAAGGAGCAGCAGGAATCAGACCGGTTGATGATCTTAGAAAGAAATCATGACCAGATGGTTGCTCTCTATAAGGAGCAGCAGAAGCAAATAGATCAAATGCGCGAGCAAGGGGCGCCAACTCTTCAGCTGGAACAAGCGAGTCAAGCGAGTCAAGGCGGCCCATCGCATCGCAGAAGCAGCGTGGCTTCCTCGGTTATGGTCGGTGATGATGAGACAAGTTACCCCGTGATTATATCACGGAGAAAACAACTTGTGAGCTGCATGTCCCATATTTAACTTATCCATGAAGGCGGCGGACGGCTATGCATTCTCCATTGACTCTACAGCATCGTGGCTTGGCAATGCCATTCCAGATGGATTTGCTCGTGTCGGCGTGGATCAAGTTGTACAAGGATATGAATCACTGAACCTTGAGTTCCCAAGAGCTGATGATGAGTCGGTGCTAGGGGACGTCGTGGGTGGTCTAATTCTATGGCGGAAGAAATACATCAAGTTTGCAGGCTGGGCGCCAAGGCCACCATCGTCTCCGCCAATTCACGATTCACCACCTGATGACGATGAAGGGGACGACAACCATCAGTCGTCTCTGCCGCCGCGTGCGCCGACTCCACCGCCGCGTCAGCCCACTCCGACCGCACGAGCTGACTCCACCGCCGCATGAGCCGACTCCGCCGCCGCATGAGCCGACTCCTGAGCCCCGACATAGGAAGGGCGCCACTTCGTCGTCCATGGGATTCGGGCGAGACCCCCGACGTTCGCCCCTCCCAAAAGTACCCAAAAGCCTTGACGACCTCAGAGCTTGCGACATGACTAAAGAGCAATTGGATGCGTGGGTGGATGCAGACACAAAAAGACAGCTTGCACGGAAAAAGCCCGAGGAAAAGCAAACATTTACTGCAAAGGAAAACAAGTGGGCTATTGGATTCATCACGGAACCATCGCAATATGAGAAAAATAAGCCAGATAACTATTTACGAGCTCTGAGTAAAAGTAGTAGCTCTCCCAAGACGAGAAGTAGTAGTGCCAGAGGGAAAAGAGACGTTGCCCAGCTCGGACAACAGGCAAACCAGTCGATAGCCCCGCTCGTAGTTATACCCAGTGGTCATGGCTCCGTGACGGACCTAATTCCTACTTTATCCTTCAAGAAGGACTTTGCTGCAGATGCTGGTATTACTCTTGCTCAACTGGACAACGAAAATCTCTTTCCGTCTGATGTAGATGATTCATGGAAATGGAAATGGGGGAGGTCCCTGCTGCGAGGTGATCAGATAAAGTTTCTACCGACATGTATGCGACAACTCCATAGTTGGTACATGAAAACCACAAAGGAATTTGATGACTTTTTGATCTTGTGAAAGTTACAAAAAATCATTTCGCGGGTGAAGACATGTTCACAATTCAGCTCGAAGAACTCTGGTACTTATACAACCTTGACTCCCTCGACTTGGCTCTCGTCGGTGCCTACTGTCTGTAAGTGATTCAATTCATTTATTTCCAAAAAAGATAAAGTCTTTAGCTCTCAGCTCGTTCATTGCCATCGCTAATTATGCTCACTACGGTATTATGCAGAATGAAGGTGATGAATGTGACAGAAAGGGCATCTATGGCTTTGGGTTCGTTAACCCAGTACGAGTTAATGCAAGGACACTAAAAAACCACGTGAAGGACACGGAGAAGAACTTGCTAAATGCCCTAATGAAGCAACATTTCAAGGTGCAGATAATGTTTCCTTACTTCTTCAGGTAAGAGAGTGTTACTCGCTTGTACAAATTAAGTGTAACTGATGAGTTACTGAAGTGTATATAATCATGCGCAGCGATCATTACATTCTGCTAGTCATTGAAGTTGATAGATCAAGAGTTCAAGTCTACGACTCATTGGACTGGCCTGAGGAGAGGTACCAAAGCATTCTAGATACGCTCCAAAGGTAATTTCAAACATTATCGCACTATATCAGTCTCTCTTATTGATTTCAGAGATATCAAGCAACTAATAACTCATTTATTCTTTTTTTGGCCGGCAGGGTTTGGAAACAATTCAAAGCGAGGACAAAGGGTTCAGGTTCATTTGAAGAACAACTGACTTTTATTCACCCACATGTAGGTTTATAGTTTTCAATACCACTATATGTTGACTATGATTTGATTGAATTCTATTCTCGTCAAGTGGATCGAGAGGTAAGCACAGGGGACCAATTTCTGTGGATATTTCGTTTGCGAGTGGATTCGTCGTACGGTCACTGAGCGGGACCCAAAGAAATTTTTAGACGTACGTGAACAATCATATTCATCAATTGATCTCCAGTGTCATTCATAATTTTTGATAGTCATGATTAATATTCGTATTGATCTCCTTCTTTTATAGGCAGAGTCATTGCGCGAGAGTATGCCACTAAAGAAGCGCTTTCAAGCACTAGCAGAGGAACTTGCGGTGTTTCTGCTCAGCGAAGTCATACCTACAAAAGGAACATACAATGGAGAATAGCGTAGAAGTCTCGGTTATGATCTCCCGTGTAACCGAATAGACGGGCTCTAGTCCCGGTTATGATCTCCACACACGTGTAATCGAATAGACGGGCTCTAGTCCCGGTTATGAGCACCTCCATGTAACCGGATAGACGTGAACATATTTTTGTTTATGAACATTTTGATATGTTATATGTAGTTTCTGTTTTTAATTAATTAAACGCATATTTTTTTGCACCATTTCAATATTAAATTGGGAGGAAAAATAAAAATTACATGCTGCCACGTGTGAGGTCCTTGGTCTCGGCGGCCACGTGGGAGCCAGTTGTTCCGGGTCATAACGGACCCAGTACTAGAGGGGGGCCTCTAGTGTCGTCTTGCTAGTCCCGGGTGGACACCCGGTACTAGAGGCCCTTACGACCCGGGACCAGTGGCCCTATTTCCACTAGTGACTTATCACAAAATATCTCCGTTCTCGTTGATTGGGAATTTTTTCCCAATAAGTGCAGAAACGTCGTGCGGGGTAATTTATGTGCGTGAAGCGGGACACACATCGGAGTTGGATATTGGCTCTTTCCATGTAACATCACATTTATATACATAAGAAAGGACCCAACATAAATTTGGATCGGATTCCGACTCCCGGGCGGGCACTAAAACCCAAACCCTAATTTATGTGCACGCGCGGTCTACTACTATGACCGACCTTGAAAGTCCATATCACATTGAAGTTTTTACTTGTTTTTTATAGGGTAGGTCATAGGAACATATAAATCCTAAATTGATCCGAACTTATCACAAAATATCTTCGTCCTCGTGCATTGGGAATTTTTTCCCTATAAGTGCAGAAACGTCGTGCGGGGTAATTTATGTGCGTGAAGCGGGACACACATCGGAGTTGGATATTGGCTCTTTCCAAGTAAAATCACATTTATATACATAAGTAAGGACCCAACATAAATTTGGATCAGATTCCGACTCCCGGGCGTGCACTAAAATCCAAGCCCTAATTTATGTGCACACGCGGTCTACTACTTTGACCGGCCTTGAAAGTCCATATCACATGTGAAGTTTTTACTTGTTTTTTATAGGGTAGGTCATAGAAACATACAAATCCTAAATTGCTCTGAACTTATCACAAAATATCTCCGTTCTTGTTGATCGGGATTTTTTTCCTATAAGTGCAGAAACGTCGTGCAGGGTAATTTATGTGCGTAAAGAGGGACACACATCGGAGTTGGATATTGGCTCTTTCCATGTAACATCACATTTATATACATAATTAAGGACCCAACATAAATTTGGATCGGATTCCGACTCCCGGGCGGGCACTAAAACCCAAACCCTAATTTATGTGCACGCGCGGTCTACTACTTTGACCAGACTTGAAAGTCCATATCACATGTGAAATTTTTACTTGTTTTTTATAGGGTAGGTCATAGGAACATATAAATCCTAAATTGATCCGAAATTATCACAAAATATCTCCGTTCTCGTGGATTGGGAATTTTTTCCCCAAAAGTGCCAAAACGTCGTGCGGGGTAATTTATGTGCGTGGAGCAGGACACACATCGGAGTTTGATATTGGCTCTTTCCATGTAACATCACATTTATATACATAAGTAAGGACCCAACATAAATTTGGATCGGATTCCGACTCCCGGGCGGGCACGGAAACCCAAACCCTAATTTATGTGCACGCGCGGTCTACTACTTTGACCGGCCTTGAAAGTCCATATCACATGTGAAGTTTTTACTTGTTTTTTTAGGGTAGGTCACTGGAACATACAAATCCTAAATTGATCCGAACTTATCATAAAATATCTCCGTTCTTGTTGATCGGGATTTTTTCCCTATAAGTGCAGAAACATCGTGCGGGGAAATTTATGGGTGTGAAGCGGGACACACATCGAAGTTGGATATTGGCTCTTTCGATGTAACATCACATTTATATACATAAGTAAGGACCCAACATAAATTTGGATCGGATTCCGACTCCCGGGCGGGCACAAAAACCCAAACCCTAATTTATGTGCACGCGCGGTCTACTACTTTGACCGGCCTTGAAAGTCCATATCACATGTGAAAGTTTTACTTGTTTTTTATAGGGTAGGTCATAGGAACGTACAAATCCTAAATTGAACCGAACTTATCACAAAATATCTCCGTTCTCGTTTATCGGGAATTTTT
Source organism: Poa pratensis (assembly GCA_947311845.1). Taxonomy (NCBI): domain Eukaryota; kingdom Viridiplantae; phylum Streptophyta; class Magnoliopsida; order Poales; family Poaceae; genus Poa; species Poa pratensis. Next base: position 61,170,294 of record CAMZMU010000055.1, on the reverse strand, counting down.
TCCCTATAAGTGCAGAAACGTCGTGCGGGGTAATTTATGTGTGTGAAGCGGGACACACATCGGAGTTGGATATTGGCTCTTTCCATGTAACATCACATTTATATACATAAGTAAGGACCCAAAATAAATTTGGATCGGATTCCGACTCCCGGGCGGGCACTAAAACCCAAACCCTAATTTATGTGCACGCGCGGTCTACTATTTGACCGGCCTTGAAAGTCCATATCACATGTGAAGTTTTTACTTGTTTTTTAAAGGATAGGTCATAGGAACATATAAATCCTAAATTGATCCGAAATTATCACAAAATATCTTCGTTCTCGTGGATTGGGAATTTTTTTCCCTATAAGTGCAGAAACGTCGTGCGGGGTAATTTATGTGCGTGAAGCGGGACACACATCGGATTTTGATATTGGCTCTTTCCATGTAACATCACATTTATATACATAAGTAAGGACCCAACATAAATTTGGATCTGATTCCGACTCCCGAGCGGGCACTAAAACCCAAACCCTAATTTATGTGCACACGCGGTCTACTACTTTGACCGGCCTTGAAAGTAATATCACATGTGAATTTTTTACTTGTTTTTTTAGGGTAGGTCACTGGAACATACAAATCCTAAATTGATCCGAACTTATCATAATAAAATATCTCCGTTCTTGTTGATCGGGATTTTTTCCCTATAAGTGCAGAAACATCGTGCGGGGAAATTTATGTGTGTGATGCGGGACACACATCGGAGTTGGATATTGGCTCTTTCGATGTAACATCACATTTATATACATAAGTAAGGACCCAACATAAATTTGGATCGGATTCCGACTCCCGGGCGGGCACAAAAACCCAAACCCTAATTTATGTGCACGCGCGGTCTACTACTTTGACCGGCCTTGAAAGTCCATATCACATGTGAAAGTTTTACTTGTTTTTTATAGGGTAGGTCATAGGAACGTACAAATCCTAAATTGAACCGAACTTATCACAAAATATCTCCGTTCTCGTTTATCGGGAATTTTTTCCCTATAAGTGCAGAAACGTCGTGCGGGGTAATTTATGTGTGTGAAGCGGGACACACATCGGAGTTGGATATTGGCTCTTTCCATGTAACATCACATTTATATACATAAGTAAGGACCCAAATAAATTTGGATCGGATTCCGACTCCCGGGCGGGCACCAAAACCCAAACCCTAATTTATGTGCACGCGCGGTCTACTATTTTGACCGGCCTTGAAAGTCCATATCACATGTGAAGTTTTTACTTGTTTTTTATAGGATAGGTCATAGGAACATATAAATCCTAAATTGATCTGAACTTATCACAAAATATCTTCGTTCTCGTGGATTGGGAATTTTTTTCCCTATAAGTGCAGAAACGTCGTGCGGGGTAATTTATGTGCGTGAAGTGGGACACACATCGGATTTTGATATTGGCTCTTTCCATGTAACATCACATTTATATACATAAGTAAGGACCCAACATAAATTTGGATCTGATTCCGACTCCCGAGCGGGCACTAAAACCCAAACCCTAATTTATGTGCACACGCGGTCTACTACTTTGACCGGCCTTGAAAGTAATATCACATGTGAAGTTTTTACTTGTTTTTTTAGGGTAGGTCACTGGAACATACAAATCCTAAATTGATCCGAACTTATCATAAAATATCTCCGTTCTTGTTGATCGGGATTTTTTCCCTATAAGTGCAGAAACATCGTGCGGGGAAATTTATGTGTGTGATGCGGGACACACATCGGAGTTGGATATTGGCTCTTTCGATGTAACATCACATTTATATACATAAGTAAGGACCCAACATAAATTTGGATCGGATTCCGACTCCCGGGCGGGCACAAAAACCCAAACCCTAATTTATGTGCACGCGCGGTCTACTACTTTGACCGGCCTTGAAAGTCCATATCACATGTGAAAGTTTTACTTGTTTTTTATAGGGTAGGTCATAGGAACGTACAAATCCTAAATTGAACCGAACTTATCACAAAATATCTCCGTTCTCGTTTATCGGGAATTTTTTCCCTATAAGTGCAGAAACGTCGTGCGGGGTAATTTATGTGTGTGAAGCGGGACACACATCGGAGTTGGATATTGGCTCTTTCCATGTAACATCACATTTATATACATAAGTAAGGACCCAAAATAAATTTGGATCGGATTCCGACTCCCGGGCGGGCACTAAAACCCAAACCCTAATTTATGTGCACGCGCGGTCTACTATTTGACCGGCCTTGAAAGTCCATATCACATGTGAAGTTTTTACTTGTTTTTTATAGGATAGGTCATAGGAACATATAAATCCTAAATTGATCTGAACTTATCACAAAATATCTTCGTTCTCGTGGATTGGGAATTTTTTTCCCTATAAGTGCAGAAACGTCGTGCGGGGTAATTTATGTGCGTGAAGCGGGACACACATCGGATTTTGATATTGGCTCTTTCCATGTAACATCACATTTATATACATAAGTAAGGACCCAACATAAATTTGGATCTGATTCCGACTCCCGAGCGGGCACTAAAACCCAAACCCTAATTTATGTGCACACGCGGTCTGCTTGATGAGGACATCCATACTATTGTTCCCTCTACACTTCATGATGATGACAAGGAAGTTGCTGCAAAGAAGAAGTCCAATGATGAGATTAGAATTGGACCTATCACAAGAGCTCGTGCAAAACTAATGGAACAACATGTGAGAATCTGATTATTTTATTAATGAGAATTGTTTACTGCCTAAATCTTTGTATGTTTGCATGATCAGGTTTATTGGAGAAGATGGCATAGCACGAGGGAGCAAGGAGTTGTTGCAGCAAGGAGAACAAGGCATGGAGCAAATACAAGCAAAGGATGTGAGGGAGGAGAGGGAGGCCGGCATCCGAGGAGAGGAAGGAGGGCTCCACGCCAATTGCCAAGGTGGCGCACCACACCATCATGTTTGATGCGCCACACATGAGGACCTGCGAGTCCAACAGGGCTGAACCCTTTGGGTCAGTTTGCATCTAGTTTGGGTCGAACCGGTTTGAGTCCGAGTCAGACGGGGTTGCCCTAGGTCAGTACTGTAGCGTGCTACAGTACGACGCTACAGTACACCCCCATCCCTTTATATGCTAGTCCAGCCGCCATAGATGAGGTAGACCACGTTTAAAGAAAACCCTAGTTTTTAGCTGAACAGCGAAAGCTTTCCTCTGAAATTATACATCTCCAATTCGTATCGATCTGGAGAGGTGAACATCAATTGAAGTGTGATCTGTTCTTTCCATTGGGAATTAGTAGATTGCAATTATACCGTTTCGTGGTGGACGGCTACGTGCGCAAGTGTGTGAAGTCGTGAATATCCGAAGGGTAGAGAGCTGCTGCATTGGCATCAGGGATCTAGCGAGGAGAGTTCATCGGTGACACCAAGTTATCCATCATCCAACGACGTGCTCAACGAGAAGATCGGGCCACCCCATATCACTGCTACTTTGACCGGCCTTGAAAGTCCATATCACATGTGAAGTTTTTACTTGTTTTTTATAGGGTAGGTCATAGGAACATACAAATCCTAAATTGATCCAAACTTATCACAAAATATCTCCGTTCTTGTTGATCGGGAATTTTTTCCCTATAAGTGCAGAAACGTCGTGTGGGGTAATTTATGTGCGTGAAGCGGGACACACATCGGAGTAGGATATTGGCTCTTTCCATGTAACATCACATTTATATACATAAGTAAGGACCCAACATAAACTTGGATCGAATTCTGACTCCCGGGCGGGCACTAAAACCCAAACCCTAATTTATGTGCACGCGCGGTCTCCTACTTTGACCGCCCTTGAAAGTCCATATCACATGTGAATTTTTTACTTTTTTTATAGGGTAGGTCATAGGAACATATAAATCCTAAATTGATCCAAACTTATCACAAAATATCTCCGTTCTCGTGGATTGGGAATTTTTTCCCTATAAGTGCAGGAAGGTCGTGCGGGGTAATTTATGTGCGTGAAGCGGGACACACATCGGAGTTGGATATTAGCTCTTTCCATGTAACATCACATTTATATACATAAGTAAGGCCCAAGATAAATTTGGATCGGATTCCGACTCCCGGGCGGGCATTAAAAACTAAACCCTAATTTATGTGCACGCGCGGTCTACTACTTTGACCGGCCTTGAAAGTCTATATCACATGTGAAGTTTTTACTTGTTTTTTATAGGGTAGGTCATAGGAACATACAAATCCTAAATTGATCCAAACTTATCACAAAATATCTCCGTTCTTGTTGATCGGGAATTTTTTCCCTATAAGTGCAGAAACGTCGTGCGGGGTAATTTATGTGCGTGAAGCGGGACACACATCGGAGTTGGATATTGGCTCTTTCCATGTAACATCACATTTGATATGGGGTGGCCCGATCTTCTCAGCGAGATGGTGATGGATTCGTGGATAGATGATGTAGATACCTCGTGTGATACTGAAAACTCTCCTGGCCGATCCCTATTGCCAATGCAATAGCTTGCAACCCTATGGATATTCTCAACTCCACACGCTTGCACAAGTAGCCACCGACTACAAGTGGTCCTGTACCTCCTTATTCCCAATGGAACAGCAGATAACACGCAGAATTTGCAAGCAGTAACAATACTTCAAGATGAATGCTTAGCAGCGATCCAATCTAGAGGTTCTAGGGTTTATGTTTTATCGTAGTCTAACCTAATCATCTCGCAACAAAGGAGTATATATGGGGGAGGGGTGCGGCCAGCAGCCAGGGAGCCCTCCCACCTAGCCCAACTCGGATTGGGTCCAACCTAACTGGATACAAACCGACCCAATTGGGTTCGGCCTAAAAAACGGGACACGCAGGTCCAAGTCCTAGGGTGACTAGGACTCCTCCTTGGCGCCACAAACAGGGGGATGTACGCCTCCTTCTTGCATCTCCACTTGTGCTCCTGCCTCCCTCTCCTCCCTCAAGCACTTGTGGTGTTTGTCCTGAAATTTATCCTCCATTAAATTCTTGTTGTTCTTCATGTGATCCTCCATGTACTCCATGCCTTGCAGCTCCTCTCCTCCATGAATGCTCGTGTTATCAATAACCCTGATCATACATAAATGCATAGATTTAGGCAGTATAAAATTCTCAGAATTAGAAACATCATATTCTAATAAGAGTGAGTTCACCTGCTGTTCTAATAACTTGGTTCTTGATCTTGTCATTGGTCCAATCCTTAATTCATTTGGTTTATCTTGAACAGCAACATCTTCAATTGGAGAAAGTGTATAAGAGCTAGGGATGTCCTCATCATCCTCCCCCCCTTGAAAAGGCGTCGTCCTCGACGCAGCAAGGTCATCTCCAAAGTATGGTGTCAAATCAGCAACATTGAAGGAATTACTAACACCAAACTCATCGCTAGGAAGATGAATTGAATAGGCATTATCATTGATCCTTGCAAGCACTTTATATGGTCCAGCTCCTCGTGGCAGCAACTTGGACTTGCGCAATGTGGGGAATCTGTCCTTGCGAAAATGCACCCACACCATGTCTCCGGGCTGAAAAATCACCTCCTTGCGCTTCTTGTTAACACGATCAGCAACATATCTTCCTTTCTTCTCAATTGCTTGCTTGGTCTTCTCATGTATCTTCCTCACAAAATCTGCACGCTTCGATGCCTCCATATTTACTCTCTCTTGTATTGGAAGCGGCAGCAAATCAAGTGGAGTAATTGGCTTGAAACCATACACCACTTCAAACGGACAGAGCTGCGTGGTAGAGTGCACCGCCCTGTTATAAGCAAACTCCACATGCGTAAACAGTCTTCCCACTCACGCAAATTTTTCTTGATCATGGCTCGCAGCAGCGTTGATAGTGTGCGATTCACCACCTCCGTTTGTCCATCAGTTTGGGGGTGACAAGTAGTACTAAACAGCAGCTTCGTTCCCAGCTTCCCCCAGAGTGTCTTCCAAAAATAGCTCATGAACTTCACATCACGATCAGAAACAATAGTCTTCGGTACTCCATGTAAGCGCACGATGTCCCTGAAAAACAGATTAGCAATATGCGACGCATCGTCGCTTTTGTGGCATGCAATAAAATGTGACATCTTAGAGAATCTATCCACTACCACAAATATAGAATCATGTCCTCTTTTTGTTCTTGGTAATCCTAGCACAAAATCCATACTAATATCCTCCCATGGAGTAGTAGGTGCAGGAAGAGGAGTATACAAACCATGAGGCTTTAATTTTGATTTAGCCTTGTTGCAAGTGATGCAACGCCTCACAAACCTGTCCACATCTCTCCTCATGTGGGGCCAATAGAAGTGATCAGCCAACATGAGCAATGTCTTTTCACGCCCAAAGTGTCCCATTAATCCACCACTATGTGATTCCTGCAACAATAGCAAACGCACGGACGACTCGGGCACACATAATTTGTTAGCTCGAAACAAATATCCATCATGTATATGAAATTTATCCCATGCCTTCACATTAGTACATTTCGAAAATGGGACAGAAAAATCATGATCGTGAGCATACAAATCACGCAAACTCTCCAAACCAGGAACTTGCACATCAATTGTGTTAATAACATGCTTTTCCTAGAGAGAGCATCAGCAACTACATTATCTTTGCCTTTCTTGTACTTAATTATGTAGGGAAAAGATTCAATGAATTCAACCCACTTAGCATGACGTTTATTAAGACTAGATTGGCTCTTCAAAAATTTCAAAGCTTCATGATCAGAATGTATGATAAATTCTTTTGGCCACAAATAATGTTTCCAAACCTCAAGAACTCTAACAAGTGCATACAACTCTTTATCATAAACAGAATAATTCAATTGGGCTCCATTCAATTTTTCCGAAAAATAGGCAACTGGTTTATTCTCTTGCATTAGCACTCCTCCAATTCCAATACCACTAGCATCACATTCAATTTCGAATTGTTTAGTGAAATCAGGAAGTATTAACAATGGGGCAGAAATTAAACGACGTTTCAGCTCATCAAAAGCAATATCTTGTGCTACCCCCCACTCAAAAACAACACCTTTCTTAGTAAGATCATTCAAAGGTGCAGCAAGAGTACTAAAATCTTTCACAAAACGTCTATAGAATCCAGCAAGGCCAAGAAAACTTCGTAATTGACTAATAGTCATGGGAATTGGCCAATTTTTAATAGCTTCAATTTTAGTTTCATCTACTTCAATTCCATGCTTAGAAACAACATATCCCAGAAATATGACCTTGTCTTTGCAAAATGTGCACTTAGCAAGATTACCATAAAGTTTATTATCACGTAGCACATTCAACACTTGTCTAATATGATCAATATGTTCACCTTCATTGCGGCTGTAAATTAATATGTCATCAAAGTACACAACCACAAACTTTCCAATAAAATCTCTCAAAACATGGTTCATTAATCTCATGAAGGTACTAGGTGCATTAGTTAAACCAAAAGGCATGACTAACCACTCATATAAACCAAATTTTGTTTTAAAGGCTGTTTTCCACTCATCCCCCTCTTTCATCCTAATTTGATGATAACCACTACGCAAATCAATTTTAGAGAAAACAGCAGCACCACTTAATTCATCTAACATGTCTTCCAAACGTGGAATAGGATGACGATAACGAATAGTGATGTTGTTAATTGCTCTACAATCTACACACATGCGCCAAGTACCATCTTTCTTAGGAACTAAAATAACAGGAACAGCACAAGGGCTTAAGCTGATTCGAATATACCCTTTATCAAGAAGCTCTTGGACTTGTTTCTGAATTTCCTTTGTCTCTTGGGGATTTGTCCTATAAGGAGCTCGGTTTGGCAATGTTGCTCCTGGTATCAAGTCAATTTGATGTTCTATCCCTCGCAATGGTGGCAAACCAGGAGGTACATCATCCGGAAACACATCATCAAATTCCTGCAACACATTAGAAACACCAATAGAGAGAGGGGTCATGTCATTAGAAACCAAAATTTCTCCCTTGTGCATAAGCACGATAGGAAGCAAACTAGGATCCTCACTAAATTCTCTCAAATCCTCTTTGGTGGCTAACATGCATAGTAGGTTCACTCCCTCACTTTGAATTTTACCACTCGGTTTGGGTTTGCTAGAATCACTCTCAGAATTATTATTCGCTCTTTTATCTACTCTCTCACTCTCGTTTTCAAGATGTACTTCTGTTTTTTGACGAGACTCATTTACAATATGCTGTGGTGTCATAGGCCTCAATATAATGTCCTTCCCATGCCAATTCAATTGATATGTATTTGCTCTTCCATGGTGTATCACATTCCTGTCAAATTGCCATGGTCTTCCCAACAACATGTGGCAAACAGTCATAGGAACCACATCACACTCAATGGTATCCTTATATGGTCCAATCTGAAATTCCACTCGAACCATATGGCTCACCTTCATCTCTCCCTTGTCACTTAACCATTGTATGTAATAAGGATGAGGGTGTGGAATATACTTCAATTTCAGTTTTGCACATAAATCTCTACTAGCCAAATTTCTGCAACTCCCTCCATCAATTATAACCTTGCAAGCCATTTGAGGACCAACAATAGCTTTGGTTTGAAATAGGTTGCAGCGCTGATTTTCAGGACTTGGTGTAACACTCAAAGAGTTTTGTGTGCAAACAATAGAGGGATAATGTGTAGCATATGCATCAATAGGACCATCCTCATCATTATAATCATCTTCCTCATTAGGATCAGCATCATCTCCTGTTTCATACTCATCATCAGCATTAATAATCATGACTTTCTTATTAGGACAATCACGCTTAAAGTGACCTTTTCCTCCACATGTATGACAAGCCATGTCTCTATTACGGGGGGCGTTGGCTGATCCACTCGGAACTGAAACTGGAGGAACAGTTTTCCTGGCACTAGATGTGCTAGTCTCTGTTTTACTATTAGTACCACTTCGGTTGTGAGAAGGTGGAGGTGTTGGTGGTGAGAAAACCGAATTTTTCTGTGAAAAACTCCTCCGTGTAGTGATCTGTGCTTCTTCGGCCAACCTTTTCTCAGCTTCTCTTGCTTGATGTAGCAAATCTGTCATATCACTATACTGTACGTGCCTCACAATGCTCTTGATTTTAAATTGTAAACCTGAGAGAAAACGTTGCATTGTTTGGTCGGGAGCCTCACGAACCCGAGCTCGTTGCATTATCAACTCCATCTCCTTATAATATGCATCTACAGATTTTGTTCCTTGCTTCAATTGCTGTAACTTATCATAGAGAGTTCTAATATAATTCTTGGGCACAAATCTGTCCCGAAGCAATTGTTTCATCTCTCTCCATGTATCCACTTCCGGTTCTTCACGTTCGCCCTCAAACTTGTAATGCCATCCCACAACAACAGAGCATAACCTTCAAGACCAGAAGAGGCAAGCTTAATTTTTCTCTCTTCACTATAATCATGCAATCTCCATAGCTTCTCAATTTTCAGCTCCCACATCAAATATTCTTCCACATCTTCAGTATCACCGGTGAGAACAGGGATAGAAAATTTTGGTTTTCCCAAACCATCATCCTCTCTATTATTTTCCAATTGGATCCCCCTTGCAGCAACTCCTCCACGGCCACCGTGCACATCGCCACGGCCATGTAAATCAGCAGCATTGGGTGGAACTCGCCGTGGGTTGTTATTATTTTCCAGGAGTGTTGCTAAATTTGCAACCTGTCTTGTCAAATTTGTCACGGCTTCTTGTAAAATATCCACAGATTCTTGAGTAGCAGCAGCATCAATTTTGAGGTCCAAAGTGTTCAACTCCTCCCTCAAACTATCATCACTTTTCTCTATTTCAGCAGCAATTCTTTTGTACATGGTTTCTCTCAAAGCTTCATATTCATTCCACTTGACTATATCCTCAGGGTTCTTCTTATCCTGCGCAACAAGATCACTAGCAGCAGCCATTGATTAATATGTTAGTGAAAACAAAATAACAATGGGATGTGGTGTTCTCTCACAACTCACTCAAAAACCAGCAAGTAATGGTATATCTTACCGTTCCAAAGTGAATAGAAAGACTTACCCAACAAGTAGCAGCAACTAATGTGACTTGATGTGAAGAAGAGAATATCAAGGTTCAAGTGATCACAATGACAAACAGGGTATATGGTGGGGCTCGGTATGGATACCTAACAACACCAACGTACAAATCCTATTTGCTGTTTGTGATGATATCAAAAACACACCAAGGAAACTCACACAAATATGGAGACAAATGTGGCAATGCAAATATATGGATGGAAATTTCGCAATGCACTCGAAAGACACTAGCAATAGCTCAATGAAAAACAGGCACAAGATTGCTCAATTTACTAGTGCAAACAGCAATATAATCAGCTCCCAAGACTTCAGTAGCTATAATCAACTTGCAGGCCTCTTCTCTCTCTCTCTCTCTTTTTTTTTTGATTCTTTTGATTTTTCCACTCTTTTTTATACTTTCTCAAGATTGCTACAGTAACAGCAAATTTTTTCAGAAAAACAACGCCGTGCAACGAAACCTATTGAGCAGCCTGTGAGCAAGAAAAATAGCTAGTCTTGAAGGTAAGCTCCTAAATATATGTGTAGATAGGCTGTGTCTAAATCTCTCAAAGATACGGATTGGAAATCCTAAGAAGATTGCAAAAGAACTAGTTCTAGTTGTACTCGGATTCGTGGCAGAGAAGTACACGTTTTTGTGCCACGGTCGGAAGTGATTCCGAGTTCGGAAGAGACTCCAATTTCAACGACGATGACCACGGCAGAAACTCTGAGCCGCAGTAGAGATTACTAGTTGGACTCGGATTCGACTGAAAAACCAACTCGGAAGCAACTATTTTTGGGATTTTTTTGATTATGGACTCGAAAAGGAAAACAAAAGAACTCGACTCGGAAACAACAACTAAACCTAAGTAAAAACTAAACCTAGCAACTCGACACAAAAGAAAAACAGGGACGCAACGATCAACACAAACAACAACTAGAAGATGCAAATCGGGTTGATCTAAGGCTATGGCAATATCTAGACCTAATATTTTTTTGTATGGCTTTTTCTGGATAGGAATAAAAACACTCAAATAACTAGGGTATGGAAAATTCTCACCGAGTAAACCTGTGAATCTGATACCAAGATGATATGGGGTGGCCCGATCTTCTCAGCGAGATGGTGATGGATCCGTGGATAGATGATGTAGATACCTCGTGTGATACTGAAAACTCTCCTGGCCGATCCCTATTGCCAATGCAATAGCTTGCAACCCTATGGATATTCTCAACTCCACACGCTTGCACAAGTAGCCACCGACTACAAGTGGTCCTATACCTCCTTATTCCCAATGGAACAGCAGATAACACGCAGAATTTGCAAGCAGTAACAATACTTCAAGATGAATGCTTAGCAGCGATCCAATCTAGAGGTTCTAGGGTTTATGTTTTATCGTAGTCTAACCTAATCATCTCGCAACAAAGGAGTATATATGGGGGAGGGGTGCGGCCAGCAGCCAGAGAGCCCTCCCACCTAGCCCAACTCGGATTGGGTCAACCTAACTGGATACAAACCGACCCAATTGGGTTCGGCCTAAAAAACGGGACACGCAGGTCCAAGTCCTAGGGTGACTAGGACTCCTCCTTGGCGCCACAAACAGGGGGCTGTACGCCTCCTTCTTGCATCTCCACTTGTGCTCCTGCCTCCCTCTCCTCCCTCAAGCACTTGTGGTGTTTGTCCTGAAATTTATCCTCCATTAAATTCTTGTTGTTCTTCATGTGATCCTCCATGTACTCCATGCCTTACAGCTCCTCTCCTCCATGAATGCTCGTGTTATCAATAACCCTGATCATACATAAATGCATAGATTTAGGTAGTATAAAATTCTCAGAATTAGAAACATCATATTCTAATAAGAGTGAGTTCACCTGCTGTTCTAATAACTTGGTTCTTGATCTTGTCATTGGTCCAATCCTTAATTCATTTGGTTTATCTTGAACAGCAACATCTTCAATTGGAGAAAGCGTATAAGAGCTAGGGATGTCCTCATCAACATTTATATACATAAGTAAGGACCCAACATAAATTTGGATCGGATTCTGACTCCCGGGCGTGCACTAAAACCCAAACCCTAATTTGTGTGCACGCGCGGTCTACTACTTTGACCGGCCTTGAAAGTCCATATCAATGTGAAGTTTTTACTTTTTTATAGGGTAGGTCATAGGAACATACAAATCCTAAATTGATCCAAACTTATCACAAAATATCTCCGTTCTCGTCGATTGGGAATTTTTTTCCTATAAGTGCAGGAACGTCGTGCGGGGGTAATTTATGTGCTTGAAGCGGGACACACATCGGAGTTGGATATTGGCTCTTTCCATGTAACATCACATTTATATACATAAGTAAGGCCCAACATAAATTTGGACCGGATTCCGACTCCCGGGCGGGCCCTAAAACCCAAAGCCTAATTTATATGCACGCGGTCTACTACTTTGACCGGCCTTGAAAGTCCATATCACATGTGAAGTTTTTACTTGTTTTTTATAGGGTAGGTCATAGGAACATACAAATCCTAAAATGATCCGAACTTATCACAAAATATCTCTGTTCTCGTTGATCGGGAATTTTTTCCCTATAAGTGCGGAAACGTCGTGCGGGGTAATTTATCTGCGTGAAGCGGGACACACATCGGAGTTGGATATTGGCTCTTTCCATGTAACATCACATTTATATACATAAGTAAGGACCCAACATAAATTTGGATCGGATTCCGACTCCCGGGCGTGCACTAAATCCCAAACCCTAATTTGTGTGCACGCGCGGTCTACTACTTTGACCGGCCTTGAAAGTCCATCTCACATGTGAAGTTTTTACTTGTTTTTTATAGGGTAGGTCATAGGAACATACAAATCCTAAATTGACCGAACAAATCACAAAATATCTCCGTTCTTGTTGATCGGGAATTGTTTCCCTATAAGTGCAGAAACGTCGTGCGGGGTAATTTATCTGCGTGAAGCGGGACACACATCGGATTTTGATATTGGCTCTTTCCATGTAACATCACATTTATATACATAAGTAAGGACCCACATAAATTTGGATCGGATTCCGACTCCCTAGCGGGTACTAAAACCCAAACCCTAATTTATGTGCACGCGCGGTCTGCTACATTGACCGGCATTGAAAGTCCATATCACATGTGAAGTTTTACTTGTTTTTTATAGGGTAGGTCATAGGAACATACAAATCCTAAATTGATCCAAACTTATCACAAAATATCTCCGTTCTTGTTGATCGGGAATTTTTTCCCTATAAGTGCAGAAACGTCGTGCGGGGTAATTTATGTGCGTGAAGCGGGACACACATCGGAGTTGGATATTGGCTCTTTCCATGTAACATCACATTTATATACATAAGTAAGGCCCAACATAAATTTGGATCGGATTCCGACTCCCGGGCGGGCACTAAAACCAAACCCTAATTTATGTGCACGCGCGGTCTACTACTTTGACCTGCCTTGAAAGTCTATATCACATGTGAAGTTTTTACTTGTTTTTTATAGGGTAGGTCATAGGAACATACAAATCCTAAATTGATCTGAACTTATCACAAAATATCTCCGTTCTCGTGGATTGGGATTTTTTCCCTATAAGTGCAGAAACGTCGTGCGGGGTAATTTATGTGCGTGAAGCGGGACACACATCGGAGTTGGATATTGGCTCTTTCCATGTAACATCACATTTATATACATAAGTAAGGACCCAACATAAAATTGAATCGGATTCCGACTCCCGGGCGTGCACTAAAACCCAAACCCTAATTTGTGTGCACGCGCGGTCTACTACTTTGACCGGCCTTGAAAGTCCATATCACATGTGAAGTTTTTTCTTGTTTTTTATAGGGCAGGCCATAGGAACATACAAATCCTAAATTGATCCGAACTTATCACAAAATATCTCCGTTCTTGTTGATCGGGAATTGTTTCCCTATAAGTGCAGAAACGTGTGCGGGGTAATTTATGTGCGTGAAGCGGGACACACATCGGAGTTGGATATTGGCTCTTTCCATGTAACATCACATTTATATACATAAGTAAGGACCCAACATAAATTTGGATCGGATTCCGACTCCGGGCGGGCACTAAAACCCAAACCCTAATTTATGTGCACGCGCGGTCTACTACTTTGACCGGCCTTGAAAGTCCATATCACATGTGAAGTTTTTACTTGTTTTTTATAGGGTAGGTCATAGGAACATACAAATCCTAAATTGATCCGAACTTATCACAAAATATCTCCGTTCTCGTTGATTGGTAATTTTTTCACTATAAGTGCGGAAACGTCGTGCGGGGTAATTTATCTGCGTGAAGCGGGACACACATCGGAGTTGGATATTGGCTCTTTCCATGTAACATCACATTTATATACATAAGTAAGGACCCAACATAAATTTGGATCGGATTCCGACTGCCGGGCGGGCACTAAAACCCAAACCCTAATTTGTGCACGCGCGGTCTACTACTTTGACCGGCCTTGAAAGTCCATATCACATGTGAAGTTTTTACTTGTTTTTTATAGGGTAGGTCATAGGAACATATAAATCCTGAATTGATCTGAACTTATCACAAAATATCTCCGTTCTCGTGGATTGGGAATTTTTTTCCCTATAAGTGCAGAAACGTCGTGCGGGGTAATTTATGTGCGTGAAGCGGGACACACATCGGAGTTTGATATTGGCTCTTTCCATGTAACATCACATTTATATACATAAGTAAGGACCCAACATAAATTTGGATCGGATTCCGACTCCCGGGCGGGCACTAAAACCCAAACCTAATTTATGTGCATGCGCGGTCTGTGGCTCCCCGACCCGACTGTTATACAGTGATGTTGTGTGTCACCGGTTAAGCGATACAGCCGAGGTTACGGGTTTACCAATCCCCGGCCAAAACCTTTGGCAGTGTTGCTCGGTATGGATCCTCGGCAACGCAACACCCCGATTGATGCCTTAACACAGGCACAACCCTCAATGTATAATAGAGAGATCAAGACTTGTGGAACAACTGGCACATCACAGACTCTACGACACAAAGCATATAGTTCAACTCTTATAATAGAGAAAGATAGCAAATGACATCCAGAGGTCACAGACCCAACATTACTTCAAGCGGAAGCGAATTAGGTTGTTCTAAACAACAAGAACCAAATTATGTCCTAAGAGGCCTACAGATAAACATCCAGCGCCAGCTGTTCCGGGATGTCCCAAGCTGCCACCTGGGAACCCCAGACTACTCGTTGACGTCCACAAAGAACCTACCTTCGAGGTTGGTGAAGTCCTCCTCTGAAACAAAACAAACGACGTTGAGTTCGACGAACTCGCAAGATTATATATAGAGCTTTAGCTCGATGAGGCTTTCAAAGTTATATGGTTGTTTTGCATAAAGCTGATTTTATTTCATGAAAACATAACTCAATGGCATCGACTATTCAGTGTATTTTCAAAAGAGGTAAGGAGTAACTCTTTTCTTGATCACTTTTCTCATCATCAACCACTGTACCTGTTCATCAAAGGCACCTCCCCGAATCTCCCTCGAGGAAGTCAACCTTGCATTCCTGAGTGGTACCTTTAATAGCCAGTTTTTAATCATTCCGTTCAAGTTATTCTATGATCTTATCGTCCTTTCCCAAGTCATCCATAACCGTGGACACGGCTTTTCGAAAAGATTTACCCTGCAGGGGTGTACAATGTTTGCCACGCGTACCGTCCGGCCCATTACCTGCGCATTAGCTCTCTTCCTTGGAAAGCCGGCTGGGTGGGAGCGGTGTCGACTTCTCCCTCGTTAAGGACTTTCCAGGATCATCAGTGACGGCAGGACAGGTTCAGTGCCTCCAACACCCTGCCCCACGGCCACTTACTCTCCTAACACCACCATCCTCATCCCAGTTCATACCACCATCATCACGCACGCGCAAATGGAAGCCCGAACTAGAGGACCCTGGCTAGCCCGCCCGAGTTATTTAGTCTATGAGGGTTCCTGCAATTGCATAGGCCTCACACATGGTTGCACGCTCAGTCTTGGTTCTGGAGGTAAAGAACTCGCAATTAGGCGGCGAGAACGAGACAAAACACCACAACCACAGTGGCCTCTCATCCCCACCTTTTAGCATCTTATTACCTGTTACCACAATTCGCCACCATCATCTGAACATTCAACACCTGTTTCCAACATAACACATCCATCGGACAGATAAACATATAACTAAGCATGCTAAGCATCAACATTGCATAGTTGAGTATCTCCGGCCAACAATACAAACCTATTGATAATAGGACGGGAAACAGGTAATGGCATCAGAATCTTAATGCAACTATAGGATACTCTAATCCAAGAAAATTGACATTTAGAACCGCATGCAATATTATAGTGGAGAAAATATTTGCGGAAACATAGGATAAGATATGCTCAGAGGGGGATTACGCTTGCCTTGTTGATACGGCTGGTAGTAGGGATCGTCGGGGTATTGCGGTATAACCCCGGCTGCTGGATCTATCGAAGCATAACAACAGAGAAACAATCAATCACCACACAAGCTTTGATGAAGGCAATGCGCAAACACATGATGACATGACATTTTAAATCCTCGGAGAGGGGATGATTCAATCTATTCAATTTAAACGGAGTTCGGACGCGCAAGGGGGCACATCTCGAATATTCCGTAGAGTTGAGCAAGATAGCATATTTACTTGTTGATTAGGAAAGTTGAAACCCTAGGGTTAACTTGCCGATGAAAAGACATGATCAGGTGCAGATGCAATGTTCAGGAGATTCACGCATTTTTGTAATCAAATATTCATGAGCTTGAGTTTAATGGATAGCTCCCAATCTTCTGGATGTTTCAGTATAAAACATGCATTTTTCGGAAGCACCGATAACAAGTTATTACATTTTATTTCCTCTTTTACTTATGTCCTTTTTCACTTTATGTTTAAACAACAATGGACTTACTTAGCCAAATTAGAAAGAATTAGAAGAAACATTACAATATTTATCCAAGTTAAAAAGGAACCAAAGAAAAATGGAACAGGAAAGCTCTCTTGGTACTGGTCCAACTCGGATTCCAGTCGAAATTCCGAAGCGCTCGGATTAATCCGGATTAATTCCGAGTTCATTCCGAAATGAGCAAAAGCGGTACTGGATTGTGTCGGAATCAAGTAAGTAGATGATCGGATTTTTCCGATCATCCGGAATTCCGAGTTGATTCCGGATTTATTCCGAGCGAACGTCAACGCGTGCGACGGCGACGGAAACTTCGGCGACGAGGTCTCCGGCGTGGAGCACGCGCTAGCTCGAGAAAGGAGAGGGGAAGGGGTGCTATGGCACGGGAAGCTCACCACGAACACGTGTGGAGCAACGGCGACGCCGGAGGTGGACCGTAGCGGCAGGAATCGACCGCGGCAGAGCTCGGGATGCGGTGGTGAAAATGTGGACGGCGGCGGCGATGTGCAGCCTCCGGGCTCGATTCCTCTGGCAGAGGAGTAGCAGGCGAGGCGGCGGAGCTTTCTACTGTCTTCGATTTGCTCGGGATGCTCTCAGGCGACGGCGACGAGCACGGCCGCCATGGCCATGGTGCGGAGCTCGCAGGGGAAGAGGAAGGGGAAGCACGGGAGCGGGAGCGAGTGAGGGATGGGGAGCAGAGGGCCCCGGGGTGCGTGTCTTCCTGCGGTGAAGGCAGAGGGGGCCCCGACGCGGCGTCGGTGGCAGGGCGGCGAGGTGGTCCGGGGGAGCGCGGCGTGCGGTCGCTACAACGACGAAGAAGAAAGGAAAATTTGCAAAAACCCCCGCGTTAACTTTTGACCATCACGGATAGGTCCTTTCCTCATTTGTTAATAAAACCAGTAGCTTTTCAATGATTTTATTAGGGCACTTAAACATTTTATAAAAAATTGAGAAATTTTGGGTAGCCTCCAACTGCATGTACAGGTACCACAAAATTTGGCGTTGCAAAATAAAATAGTTTGAATGACATTTGTTCATTGGGTTAGTTTATGGCATTTTGCTAAATTTCAAAATGTTGCTCATTTGGAAAATTTATAGCAATTGAGAAATATTATTTCCAAACTCTTGGAACTTCCTTGACAAATATGGGAGTTTAGTTGAGTTGGTTTTGTCACAACCAACTCATTGGAGTGTAACTTGTTTGGAAACAAGTATTGCTTTTGGTTTCCCTTTTGTTTTAATTTGTTGTCCAAAACTTGGTTTCAACATGAGCAATTGAACAAATGATGCCATGATGCATGAATGAAAATGCAAAAGCGAAAATTTTACTCGGGTTTTGAGTTTCACAATTTTGGGCTGTTACAATTCTACCCCCTCACAGGAATCTCGTCCTGAGATTCTAAGGTTGCGGAAAGAAGTCAGGATACTCCTCGCGAAGACTAGACTCTCGTTCCCAAGTTGCTTCTTCCTCGGAATGGTGAGACCACTGAATTTTGAGCAACTTAGTAGTCTTGCTACGGGTCTTCCTTTCGGCTTCATCCAGGACACGAATAGGATGCTCGCGATAAGTGAGGTCTTCCTGGAGATCCAGTTCTTCATGATTGACCCCATGGATAGGATCCTTAAAACACCGGCGAAGTTGGGAGACATGAAACACATCATGTACATTTGGGAATTTGACCGGTAACTCCAATTGATACGAAAGATCTCCTCGCTTGGCCAGAATGGTGAAAGGGCCAACATAGCGAGGGGCCAATTTTCCTTTGATACCGAAGCGGCGAACGCCACGGAGGGGAGAGACACGGAGATAAGCTTTATCACTAATTTCATAGTGAATTTCCTGATGGTGCTTATCATAGTAGCTCTTCTGCCTAGACTGAGCAATCTTCAGATTCTCTCTTATGATTCGAACCTTCTCCTCAGCTTCATTGATCACATCCGGACCAAAGAGTGCTCTCTCTCCGGTCTCGGACCAATTCAGAGGAGTGCGGCATTTTCTTCCATATAGAGCCTCGAATGGAGCCATGCCCAGACTAGCTTGATAGCTATTGTTGTGGGAGAACTCCGCGAAAGGGAGATACTTTTCCCAACCCTTGCCAAAAGTGATTACACATGTCCGAAGCATGTCTTCCAACACTTGATTCACTCTTTCGGTCTAACCATCAGTTTGGGGATGGTAAGCGGTACTGAAGTTGAGACGAGACCCCATAGCAGTTTGGAAACTCTCAGAATTTGGATACAAAGATACTTCCACGGTCCGATATGATCCTCAGAGGGACCCCATGCAATGGAACAATACGAGCCAAATATAAGTCAGCAGGTTGACTTGCCCGTATATCATCACGGACTGGTAGGAAGTGAGCAACCTTGGAAAGACGATCAATGATTACCCAGATTGCATTGTTGCCCTTTTGGGATCTGGGAAACCCGGTGATGAGTCCATACCAATTTCATCCCATTTCCACTCGGGGACTGCAATAGGGCGAAGAGTGCCGGGAGGCCTTTGAAGTTCAGCCTTTACCCGTCGACAGGTGTTGCATTCAACAACATATTTGGCAATTTCTCATTTCATCCGAGTCCACCAGAATTGTGGTCAAAGGTCTTGGTACATTTTGGTACTACCGGGATGAATAGAGAGAGGAGATTCATGAGCTTCTTGGAGGATCAACTCCCTCAATTTTTGTTTCTTTGGCACCACCAAGCGGTCACCAAAATAAACAACTCCGGATTCATTGATAGAGAAGCATTTGGCCTTTCCTCTAGCAATGTTCTCTTTGATTTTCAGAATACCCTTGTCACGGGTTTGAGCTTCCTTAATCTGGTCTACTAGAGTAGATTTGATCTCCAGATTTCCAAGGTAGCCGGAGGGAACCATTTCTAAGTTCAAACGAGAGAACTCTTCATGAAGGGCAGGTTGGGCCTTTTCAATCATCAAATTGTTGCAATAGGACTTCCGACTTAGCGCGTCAGCCACGACGTTTGCTTTGCCGGGTTGATAGTTCATACTCACATCATAGTCCTTATCAACTCCAACCAACGCCTTTGCCTGAGATTTAAATCCGGCCGAGTAAAAAGGTACTTCAGACTCTTGTGATCCGAGAATATCTCGCAACAGTTACCAAACAGGTATGGTCTCCATTGTTTCAAAGCATAGACCACCGCGGCAAGTTCTAGATCATGAGTAGGGTAATTGAGCTCATGCGGCTTAAGTTGGCGAGAAGCATATGCCACCACATGGCCATCTTGCATTAGCACACAGCCCAAACCTTGTAGAGAGGCGTCACAGAAGATGACGAAATCCTTGCTCGTGTCCGGCAAGACAAGCACAGGAGCGGACGTGAGTTTGGCTTTCAGTGTTTTGAAGCTCTCTTCAGCTTCGGCCGTCCATACGAACTTTTTATCCTTCTTTAGAAGGTCAGTCAGGGCCTTGGCTATCTTGGAGAAACCTTCGATGAACGGCGGTAATAACCTGCCAATCCGAGCATACGGATGTCCTTGACTGACATTGGAGTTTTCCAATATGGACTGAATCTTGTCGGGAATGACAGCCACCCATTAGTGGATATCACATGACCAAGGAAGATGAGATTATCCAACCAAAACTCACACTTGGAGAACTTGGCATAGAGGCGGTGTTCTCGAAGTCGTGTCAGAAACAAACGAAGATGTTCGGCATGCTCTTCATCGGTTTTGGAATAAAAGAGGATGTCATCGATGTAAATGACGACAAACTTGTCGAGAAATCCATGAAGACAGAGTTCATGAGCCTCATGAAAGTAGCTGGAGCATTGGTGAGGCCAAAGGACATGACGGTATACTCATATGAGCCATAGCGAGTAACAAATGTCGTCTTTGGAATATCCTCCTTTCTGATCTTGATCTGATGGTAGCCTGACCTCAGATCCATCTTGGAGAATACTGTTGCACCAGCTAACTGATCCAACAGATCATTGATGCGAGGGATAGGGTACTTGTTCTTGATTGTCACCGCATTCAACGGTCGATAGTCAGAGACTAGACGAGGCACGGTGGAATCCCTCTTCTTGACAAAGAGTACCGGACAATCCCAAGGTGAACTGCTAGGCTGGATGAAATCCTTTGCTAACAGTTGATCAATTTGCTCCTTCAACAGAGCCAACTCTTCCACCGGCATACGGTGGGCTTCTTGGAAAGGAGCAGTACCGGGAAGTAGCTCTATGACAAACTCCACACTTCGGTCAGGAGGCATGCCAGGCAATTCTTCCGGGAACACATCCGGGAAGTCACACACCACGTGTATGTCCTGGATTTCAGGATGGATTCCCTTCCATAAAGCAAAGGAGAATCTCAGGTGAGTTGGGTATGATTGAAGATGGAGGCCTTGACAGTGCAGACCAATACTTAACACTGTCGCTGGAGGAATTGGTCACGGTGACGGTCTTGGCAGCACAGTCAGATTAGCCTGGTATTTGGCTAGCCAGTTCATGCCCAGTATGACATCAATGCCACTTGACCTCAGAGCTACCAAGGCGAAAGGAAAAGAGTAGTAACCGATAGTAATCTGAACTTCAGGAGTAACCCCATCAGTTTGCCATTTGGAGCCAGGTGTGGCGATCACTAGGGGACAGCTCATTTCTCGAACGGTATTTTGTGGTCTTTTGCAAAAGCTATAGATCTATTGCTATACGAGTTGATCTAACTTCCTTTGCGTTCCCATGGCCTAATTCCATCATTTGCCCCTTCGATTTGATGTTTTTCGGCGAGAATTTCCGCCAAAATCGCGAAAATCGCGTTCTCGGGCGTGTCCAGCGACCCCGGCGGTACTACCACCGGCGGTACCGCCAAAACTGCCCTTCGGACCGCTCAAGCGGTACCACCGCGGTACTACAGCTGGGTTAAACGGTACCACCAGAAAACTGAAATTTTCAAATTTGTTTTGGCATATCTTTCACTTCCGGATCCGTTTTTGGTGTTCTTTGGCTCGTTTCGAAGCTACGGACAAGGCCGACGTAACCAACACGGTTGATCCATCATCTACCACCACCAAAATTCGTGGGCTCATCCATAGGACGACTTACACCTCAAAGACCAAGCAAACCATGTGTTTGCAAGATAGAGGAGCATATCATCAATGACATGTCCATTCATGTTCATTACACCATTAGCACGACACAAATATGTGAAAGTCAAAACATATGCAAGGTCAAGGTGCAAGCAACTTCTTGAAACATCCTCAAAATGTGTGAACACAAAAACTCCATTAAAATGTGAGAAGGCAATGATAGCTATCTGATGTAGCCCGAGTCACGTCCATCACCATGTCAAGTACTCCAACACTCCACAGTCACATGGACATCAAAGGTGAACTCCTTCCTCTATGTGAACCTCGATATGACACTTTGGAATGGTATACTACTTGACCATTGTCGCTTTGTATTGCTAGTCATGGCGGGTACGAGTCCACGGGAAGATGGCCAAGACGCAAGAGGAATGAGCGACGATGAGACGGTAGCTTGGAAGAGAAGAAGGAAGAGGAGAAAAGACCCACCCAGCGGTAGTACCACTGGGATAGGCGGTACTACCGCCCGAGAAGCTACCGCCACGCTACCGCCCCTGCTGCCGCTGGAACCAGCTTCGGAGCGCTTGTCCGGTACCAAGCGGTACCGCTGCAGCGGTACCAACCGGTACCGCCGAGGTGGGAAGCGGGCGCCCAGCCCGGTAGTACCGCCGCTGCGGGAATCAGCACGGGTTGGAGGACCCAATCCCTTCCCCACCTACCCCCTCTTGGTCAACACTATAAATAGGACCCTTGGGCTCAGATCTGGATAGACTTGGTTTTCAGATTAGAGTAGAGCTAGACTCCTTCTTCTCAAAGGTCTCCTTCCTCCCCCTTGTGGGGATGGTTCCTCCCTTCGTGGAGAAGATCCCTACGCGGATTCAAGACCTCTACTTGTAGCTTGACTACTAGCCAATCTTTCATCTTCGGGTGACTTTATTGGAGCGGCTTGGTTGGCCGTTGGAGAAACAACCATCCAAGATCCCTTCGTGTATCTACTCGCCGATCTCTCCACCTTCGTGTGGATTCTATTGGGCCGGTTGGACCGACCGGGTAAGGGAAACGGTTCTTGTATCTTGTGTGTGTTCTTGTGTTCGGGGCGTTCTTCTTGGTGTTCTTCGTGTTCCTCGTGTTCTTGCGTGCGTTCGTCAACATCCCCCGTCAAGCCGTGAAGATCGGGCCACCCTAGAGGTCTTTTCCTCATCACTATCTCATTTTGAAACATATGATCATTATTGCACACAAGGCATTGGAAAGAACAATTTGTCATCATCCTTGATGCAATAAGAGGAGAACTTGGCAAAAACAAACAATGAAAAATGTCCAAAGTATCAACGTGGTGCAAACAAACCATAGGAACGAGCGAGTTTTTGAAATATTTGTTGCAACACCAAATGCATAGAAGCCAACACACTCATGACAAGACATGCTCAAAATGTCATTATGGTTGCACACAAGCCATTGGAAAGAACAATTGTTCATCATATTTGTGGCAACACAGAAATGATCCATGTGAACGATCAAGTAAACATGCTTGTCATATAGGATATCAAAAGCAACATCATGATTGCAAACAAACCACAAGCAAGAGAAATTGTTCAACTTGTTTGATGCAAAAACATGGGCAAAGTATTAGAGTTGGATGCAATCCACTACTCACATGTATGCTCTCAAGAGCTCGTATTGTCAACTCATGCTCAATTGAGGTTGACATTATCATGCGTTTACCGGCACACACAAGACACCATATGAAGAAGTTATGTGCATGATATATGAACACATCATCCATTATGACGCGTCTCTTCATTTGCACATCACCAACCACACAAAAATCAATTGAAAAGTATGACATATGTGGATAGACACTATGCAAAGTGAAGGATGGAACAACGTCCATGAGAGAAAGTGAAACATCTCCAAAAAGTGAGAAAGCTACGGGGGCAATCTCATTATCAAGCATTTCAACATTATTGCAAGCAACACATGTGAAAGAGAAATTATTCAACATGTTGCATGCCACAATGGGAGAAAAATGGAAACATTCATAACAAGGCATGCTCATGGCAAAATCATCACAAATAGGTAATTCCTCTTGATCAACATTGGTTTCAAACAAAGTATCACAAGGGAATAAGAACGAATCATATGTGACCTCAAAAGAATCATCCATAGCATGTAAACAATCATTGTTCATCATGTCCACTAGCGGGATCATGGTCACATCAACACCCATACCTTTGTTGATGTAGTGCAACCTAGGCACACAACACCAACATCGCCAAATGGATCCATGACAAGAGCAAGAGTCAAAGCTCTCCATGATAAGGTGAATTCACTCCTATCTATGTGTGATCTCGACACTCCTTTGAATGGTTTGCTACTTCATTCGGATACTTTGTGCCTACCCAGGAACCACCATGATGACTCCCAACTGCATGTAGAGTCACCACAAAAATTGGCGTTGCAAAATAAATTAGTTTGACAACATTTGTTCATGGGGTTGACTTATGGCATTATTGCTAAATTTTAACATGTTGCTCCTTTAATATTTTAGGGCAATTGAAAAATATTGTTTTGAACTCTTGGAACTTCCTTGACAAATATAAGATGTCAAGAAATTTTGTTTTGCAACTTTGAGTGCCTTCATTGTGTTGAAGTTTGTTAGAGCAATTTGGCATTTTGTTTTAGCAACTCAAATCATTTCGATACCACTGTTGTGTTAACTCAAAGAGACATGTTTATGCATGGATGCCATGATGCAATTAACTCAAAAGTGGAAAAAATTACACAGGTTTTTAGGTTCTCAGCTTTGGGCTGTTACAACTCTACCCCCCTTACAGGAATCTCGTCCCGAGATTCTAAGGTGTGGAAAGAAGTCGGGATACTCCTCACGAAGACTAGACTCTCTTTCCCAAGTTGCTTCTTCCTCGGAATGGTGAGACCATTGAACCTTGAGTAACTTGGTAGTCTTGTTACGGGTCTTCCTTTCGGCTTCATCCAGGATACGGATAGGATGCTCGCGATAAGTGAGATCTTCCTGGAGGTCTAGCTCTTCATGATTGACTCCATGGATAGGATCTTTAAAACACCGGCGAAGTTGGGAGACATGAAACACATCATGTACATTTGGGAATTTGACCGGTAACTCCAATTATAAGAAAGATCTCCTCGCTTGGCCAGAACGGTGAAAGGGCCAACATAGCGAGGTGCCAATTTCCCTTTTATTCCGAAGCGGCGAACGCCACGAAGGGGAGAGACGCGGAGATAAGCTTTATCACCAATTTCATAGTGAATTTCCTGATGGTGCTTATCATAGTAGCTCTTCTGCCTAGACTGAGCAATCTTCAGATTTTCCCTTATGATTCGAACCTTCACCTCAGCTTCATTGATCACATCCGGACCAAAGAGTGCTCTCTCTCCGGTCTCGGACCAATTTAGAGGAGTGCGGCATTTTCTTCCATATAGAGCCTCGAATGGAGCCATGCCCAGACTAGCTTGATAGCTATTGTTGTAGGAGAACTCCGCGAAAGGGAGATACTTTTCCCAACCCTTGCCAAAAGAGATCACACATGCCCTAAGCATGTCTTCCAACACTTGGTTCACTCTTTCGGTCTGACCATCAGTTTGGGATGGTAGCGGTACTGAAGTTGAGACGGGACCCCATAGCAGTTTGGAAACTCTGCCAGAATTTGGATACAAAGATACTTCCACGGTCCGATATGATCCTCAGAGGGACCCCATGCAATGGAACAATACGAGCCAAATATAAGTCAGCAAGTTGACTTGCCCGTATATCATCACGGACTGGTAGGAAGTGAGCAACCTTGGAAAGACGATCAATGATTACCCAGATTGCATTGTTGCCCTTTTGGGATCTGGGAAACCCGGTGATGAAGTCCATACCAATTTCATCCCATTTCCACTCGGGACTGCAATAGGGCGAAGAGTGCCGGCAGGCCTTTGATGTTCAGCCTTTACCCGTCGACATGTGTCGCATTCAGCAACATACTTGGCAATTTCTCGTTTCATCCGAGTCCACCAGAATTGTGGTCGAAGGTCTTGGTACATTTTGGTACTACCGGGATGAATAGAGAGAGGAGATTCATGAGCTTCTTGGAGGATCAGCCCTCTCAATTTTGTTTCTTTGGCACTACCAAGCGGTCACCAAAATAAACAACTCCGGATTCATTGACAGAAAAACATTTGCCTTCCCGCTAGCAATGTTCTCCTTGATTTTTAGAATACCCTTGTCACGGGTTTGAGCTTCCTTAATCTGGTCTACCAGAGTAGATTTGATCTCCAGATTTGCAAGGTAGCCGGAGGGAACCATTTCTAAGTTCAAACGAGAGAACTCTTCATGAAGGGCAGGTTGGGCCTTTCCAATCATCAGATTGTTGCAATAGGACTTCCGACTTAGCGCGTCAGCCACGACGTTTGCTTTGCCGGGTTGATAGTTCAGACTCACATCATAGTCCTTGATTAACTCCAACCAACGCCTTTGCCTGAGATTTAAATCCGGCTGGGTGAAGAGGTACTTCAGACTCTTGTGATCCGAGAAGATCTCGCAACGGTTACCAAACAGGTATGGTCTCCATTGCTTCAAAGCATAAACCACCGCGGCAAGTTCTAGATCATGAGTTGGGTAGTTGTGCTCATGCGGCTTAAGTTGGCGAGAAGCATAGCCACCACATGGCCATCTTGCATTAGCACACAGCCCAAGCCTTGAAGGGAGGCGTCACAGAAGACGACGAAATCCTTGCTTGTGTCCGGCAGGACAAGCACAGGAGCGGACGTGAGTTTGGCTTTCAGTGTTTTGAAGCTCTCTTCAGCTTCGGCCGTCCATACGAACTTTCTGTCCTTCTTGAGAAGGTCAGTCAGGCCTTGGCTATCTTGGAGAAACCTTCGATGAATCGGCGGTAGTAACCTGCCAATCCGAGAAAGCTACGGATGTCCTTGACTGACATTGGAGTTTTCCAATCCAAATGGACTGAATCTTGTCGGGAATGACAGCCACACCATTAGCGGATATCACATGACCAAGGAAGACAGATTATCCAACCAAAACTCACACTTGGAGAACTTGGCATAGAGGCGGTGTTCTCGAAGTCGTGTCAGAACCAAACGAAGATGTTCCTCATGCTCTTCATTGGTTTTGGAATAGATGAGGATGTCATCAATGTAAATGACGACAAACTTGTCAATATAATCCATGAAGATGGAGTTCATGAGCCTCATGAAAGTAGCTGGGCATTTGTGAGACCAAAGGACATGACGGTATACTCATATGAGCCATAACGAGTAACAAATGCCGTCTTTGGAATATCCTCCTTTCTGATTTATCTGATGGTAGCCTGACCTCAGATCCATCTTGGAGATACTATTGCACCAGCTAACTGATCCAACAGATCATTGATGCGAGGAATAGGATACTTGTTCTTGATTGTCACCGCATTCAACGGTCGATAGTCAGAGACTAGACGAGGCACGGTAGAATCCCTCTTCTTGACAAAGAGTACCGGACAACCCCAAGGTGAACTGCTAGGCTGGATGAAATCCTTGCTAACAGTTGATCAATTTGCTCTTTCAACAGAGCCAACTCTTCCACCGGCATACGGTAGGGCTTCTTGGAAATTGGAGCGGTACCGGGAAGTAGCTCTATGACAAACTCCACACTTCGGTCAGGAGGCATGCCAGGCAATTCTTCCGGGAACACATCCGGGAAGTCACACACCACGTGTATGTCCTGGATTTCAGGAGGGGATTCGCCTTCCATAAAGCAAAGGAGAATCTCAGGTGAGTTGGGTATGATGAAGATGGAGGTCTTGAAGTGCAGACCAATACTTACACTGTCACCGGAAGGAATTGGTCACGGTGACGGTCTTGGCAGCACAGTCGAGATTAGCCTGGTATTTGGCTAGCCAGTTCATGCCCAGTATGACATCAATGCCACTTGACCTCAGAGCTACCAAGCGAAAGGAAAAGAGTAGTAACCGATAGTAATCTGGACTCAGGAGTAACCCCATCGGTTTGCCATTTGGAGCCAGGAGTGGCGATCACCAAGGGACGCTCATTTTCTCGAACGGTATTTTGTGGTCTTTTGCAAAAGCTATGGATATGAATGAATGCGATGCTCCAGAATCAAACAAAACTGTAGCACGTTGTTGTTGATTCGTAACTCACCCATGAGAACGCCGGGGTCCTCTTCAGCTTCTTCAGCAGAGATGTGGTTCAGGCGACCACGCACAATAGGTCCAGCCTTGCCAGCTGGAGTGGCAGGGGCTCGTGCAGGAGTTATCGCGAGAGGTGCCTTCTGGGGGCACTCCCTGGAGTAGTGGCCAGCCTGGCCACAGGTGTAGCAAGTGAGTCCAGGTGGAGCAGGTAGCATAGGACGGTACCCACTCCCGCCTACCCCAAGTGTCGAAGTAGTGGGGCGCGGAGGGGTGGCCTGTATCCCGCGTCCTCGGCATGAATGGAGCACGCGGCACAGCGCTGTAGGGAACAAACACCCTGCGCTTCTTGCTCTCAGAACCCGAGGAACTCTGGTGGTCCCCGTGTGCGGGCCTCTTGGAAGCCTCAAGTTCCTTTCTTCCTTGCTCAAGAGTAAAGCCTGGTTGAACAGCTCCTGTAGGTCTGGAACCTGAAGGGCAAAGCTCATAGCGGAGCTGCGGCGAAGACCCTTGCGGAACAGCTCTTGCTTGTCAGCATCATTGGTCACGTCCCTTGGGGCGTAACGAGAGAGATGGTTGAACTCACGACCATAAGTGCGGAGGTCCATCCGTCCCTGTTGCAAATCCAGGAACTCCCTCCTCTTCAAGTCCATGATCGGCTGGGGAATGTACTCCGCACGGAAGGCAGTGCGAAAATCAGCCCAGGTGAAGACATGGTTGGCTGGAAACAAGGCCACATGGCTTTCCCACCAACAGCCAGCAGCACCAACCAAGAGGTAGGTGGCAAAGTTGACTTGCTCAGCCACTGGGACATGCAGCGCGGAGAACTTGCGCTCCAAGCACGAAGCCAATCATCAGCTTCCAGTGGCTCCTTAGCATCAGCAAAGGTGGGTGGCTGGGAACGCAGGAACTCAGTGAGAGTGTTGCACTCGTTCCTCCGTGCATTCTGCTGCACCAACTGCTCAAGCAAGCGCTCATTGCGCCCACGGTTCTCCTCAATGGCCATCAAGACCTCAGCCATCGAGGGTGGTGGCGGCAGATCATCCTCATCATCGTTGTGGTTACCGCGACCACCACGGCCTCCACGGCCTCCTCGAGCCATTCTGGAGATTTGACAATGACACGGTTAGTATCTTTCTCCGAATGGTCGAACAATAGCATTAGCGTCTACACAAGTACACAGACTAGGGACGATAATACTTTGCGAGAAGGAAATCAACAAGATAGAACTTGGGTCAAAGATCAGCATCATGTGCTACTAGTGAGAGTTAAGAAATCACAACTTAACACACTCTAGTTGACACAATCCGGGACCTTATGTTCAAGTCCTGGGTTAAAACCCAAAGAAAGGATCAAATGATTTGACTCGGTAGGAAATAACAGTGTTCAACATCTGAATTGATTTCGGATTACAACGCAGCGGGAGCAACTGACACATAACACTAAAGGTCGAACCCACCCGTTTCTAATCATTTTGAAGTAACAGACAGGAGTAAAACCTTTAAACTCAAATCGAGGTAAGATTGCTCCGAGATTAGAGGGTAACCAGATAAGGAGTAAAAAGAATCCTAAGATGGTTTTCACAACTCATTTTTAGGTTAAAAATATTTTCACAAACACTAGACTCAACGTCGACCAGTAGAAGGGTTTCCTACAGGCAGTACTGCTCTGATACCAACTTGTGGCGCCCCGACCCGACTGTTATACAGTGATGCTGTGTGTCACCGGTTAAGCGATACAACCGGAGGTTACGGGTTTACCAATCCCCGGCCAAAACCTTTGGCAGGCGTTGCTCGGAATGGATCATCGGCAACGCAACACCCCGATTGATGCCTTAACACAGGCACAACCCTCAATGTATAATAGAGAGATCAAGACTTGTGGAACAACTGGCACATCACAGACTCTACGACACAAAGCATTATAGTTCAACTCTTATAATAGAGAAAGATAGCAAATTACAACCAGAGGTCACAGACCCAACATTACAACATGCGGAAGCGAATTAGGTTGTTCTAAACAACAAGATCCAAATATGGCCTAAGAGGCCTACAGATAAACACACAGCGCCAGCTGTTCCGGGATGTCCCAAGCTGCCACCTGGGAACCCCAGACTACTCGTCGACGTCCACAAAGAACCCACCTTCGAGGTCGGTGAAGTCCTCCTCTGAAACAAAACAAACGACGTTGAGTTCGACGAACTCGCAAGATTATATATAGAGCTTTAGCTCGATGAGGCTTTCAAAGTTTTATGGCTGTTTTGCATAAAGCTGATTTTATTTATGAAAACATAACTCAATGGCATCGACTAATCAGAATATTTTCAAAAGGGTAAGAGTACTCTTTTCTTTGATCACCTTCTCAACATCACCATCATCAACCACTGTACCTGTTCATCAAAGGCACCTCCCCGAATCACCCTCGAGGAAGCTCACCTTGCAATCTTGAGTGGTACCTTAGTACCCAGTTTTTAATCATTCCGTTCAAGTTATTCTATGATCTTATCGTCCTTTCCCAAGTCGTCCATAACCGTGGACACGGCTTTTCGAAAAGATTTACCCTGCAGGGGTGTACAATGTTTGCCACGCGTACCGTCCGGCCCATTACCTGCGCATTAGCTCTCTTCCTTGGAAAGCCGGCTGGGTGGGAGCGGTGTCGACTTCTCCCTCGTTAAGGACTTTCCAGGATCATCAGTGGCGGCAGGACACGAGATCCAACACCCTGCCCCACGGCCACTCATTTTCCTAACACCACCATCCTCATCCCAGTTCATACCACCATCATCACGCACGCGCAAATGGAAGCCCGAACTAGAGGACCCTGGCTAGCCCCGCCGAGTTATTTAGTCTATGAGGGTTCCTGCACTGCGAATGCATAGGCCTCACGCATGGTTGCACGCTCAGTCTTGGTTCGGGAGGTAAAGAACTCGCACCTAGGCGGCGAGAACGAGACAAAACACCACAACCACAGTGGCCTCTCATCCCCACCTTTAGCATCTTATTACCTGTAACCACAATTCTTCACCATCATCTGAACAATTCATCACCTGTTTCCAACATGAACCATCCATGTACTGCTAGGCATTAACTAAGCATGGCTAAGCATCAACATAGCATAGTTAAGTATTCAGGCCAACAATACAAACCTATGGATAATAGGAGGGGAAACAGGTATTGGCATCGGAAACTTAATGCAACTATAGGATACTCTAATCCAATAAAAGTGACATTTGGAACCGCATGCAATATTATAGTGGAGAAAATATTTGCGGAAACATAGGATAAGATATGCTCAGAGGGGGGATTACGCTTGCCTGGCTCAACGTGCTGGAAGTACGGATCGTCGGGGTATTGCGGTGTGACCCCGGCTGCTTGATCTATCGTAGCACAAAACACGGAAGATCAATCAATCACCACACATGATTTAACAAATGCAATGCGCAACCACATTGATATGGGGATCTTGAGCTCCCAAGTAAGATACTCTTCCACATCAGGAGTGCCCTCAAATTTTGGGATAGTGAATTTGGGCTTGCCCAAGCTATCATCCTCCTGAAGTGGTACACGCCGAGCACCAAGATGTTGTTCCGAGCACCCTGTCCACGGGCACGACCATTATTGCCCAGCATATGCTCATTGTCTCCATGGACACTATCATCATCTCCATGGCCGTCACGGTTGCGTTGTTCCACAGCTACCCGCAGTCCATTAACTGACGTTGTCAATTGCTGAATACTTGTCTGAAGATCAGTGACTTGTGTTTGCATAGCATTGACTGTATTTTCAGTGGCATTCACTTTCATTTGTATGGCCTAAATATCACCATCAATGGTTGTAGTGGATCTATCCATAATTCCTGTCAAATGATCACGGAGAGCTTCATATTCCCTCCATGTTACAGTAGCATCATCAGCCTTTTTCTGCATCACATCAACACCACTAGAAGACATGATTAGTAGGTTAGTGCACTAAATCAAAAATCGATATGGTGGCACACTCACAACTCACTCAGAACAACAAGAAAAGGCAATCTAAAAATTCCAAAGTGAATAGCAATGCGTACCCGATCGTAGAGATGACAAAGCAGGGTATTTATAGTGGAGCTGTAGGTATGGAATCCTAACAACACCAAATTACACAACCTATTTGCTGTTTGTGTGATACAGAAATCACCTACGGAACTCACACAATTATGGAGACAAATGTGGCACGCAACTATGTGGAAGAATTTGTTGCAATGCTCTCGAAAGACACTAGCAATAGCTCAAAGAATAACAGGCACAAGATTGCTCAATTTACTAGTGCAAACAACAATGTAAACAGCTCTCAAAACTGCAGTAGATATGATCAACTTTCAGGCCTCTTCTTCTCTGTTTTTTTTTACTCTTTTGATTTTTCCACTCTTTCCTTTTGTATACTCTCGTATTTTTCGACTGCTACAGTAATAGTAAAATATGATCAACAATATGTCGCACCGTGGAGCAAAATTTTTGCAGAAAAACGGAACCGGGCAACAACCGATTGAGCAGCCTGTGAGCAATGAAAAACAGCTAGTCTTATGGGTAAGGTACCTAGAGTACTGTTGTCGAAAGGCTGTGGCTAAGGCTCACAAAGATCAGAAGGAAAAACCTAAGAAAAGTGCAAAAACTAGACTCACTGACTACTATTGCACCGTGGCAGAAATTCTGCGAGAAACGGTGCCGTGGCAGACTCCTACTCCGAATCGGGTTAGAAGCAGAGGCACGCGCGTGCAAACTGGCAGGCGCGGCAGCGAAACACCAACACGACTCGGACCCGCGGTAGGGAAAACGGAGTCGTATCCGGTTTGGAAATAGCGCGCGGCACGGAAAACAACGATCTGGCGTGCCGTGGTAGAACTCGACCCAGACTCGGAAACAACTCAAACGAGGACTCGGTAACTAATTTTTTTTGGTATTTTTGATATGGACTCGAAACAGAAGTAGAACAAGGACTCTACTCGGAAACAACCTAAAAACAACTTGGGAAAACCGAAACGAACTAGAACGGAAAAGTAAAACAACTCGACTTAGACAAGAAACCAAAACCTACACCTAGACAAAAACCCTAACCGACTCGAAACTAAAAACGGAGAAACGGAAACACAAAGATCAACACAAACAGCAACTAAGAAGTGCAACTCGGGTTGATCTATGGCTATGGCAAGATCTAGACCTAGTATTTTTTTGTGTGGCTTTTTCTGGATAGGACGGAAAACAACTAAATTTAAGGGGATGGATTGCTCACCGAGTAAACCTGGAAATCTGATACCAAGATGATATGGGGTGGCCCGATCTTCTCGTTGAGCACGTCGTTGGATGATGGATAACTTGGTGTCACCGATGAACTCTCCTCGCTAGATCCCTGATGCCAATGCAGCAGCTCTCTACCCTTCGGATATTCACGACTTCACACACTTGCGCACGTAGCCGTCGACCACGAAACGGTATAATTGCAATCTACTAATTCCCAATGGAAAGAACAGATCACACTTCAATTGATGTTCACCTCTCCAGATCGATACGAATTGGAGATGTATAATTTCAGAGGAAAGCTTTTGCTGTTCAACTAAAAACTAGGGTTTTCTTTAAACGTGGTCTACCTCATCTATGGCGGCTGGACTAGCATATAAAGGGATGGGGGCGTACTGTAGCGTCGTACTATAGCACGCTACAGTACCGACCTAGGGCAACCCCATCTGACTCGGACTCAAACCGGTTCGACCCAAACTAGATACAAACTGACCCAAAGGGTTCAGCCCTGTTGGACTCGCGGGTCCTCATGTGTGGCGCATCAAACATGATGGTGTGGTGCGCCACCTTGGCAATTGGCGTGGAGCCCTCCTTCCTCTCCTCGGATGCCGGCCTCCCTCTCCTCCCTCGCATCCTTTGCTTGTATTTGCTCCATGCCTTGTTCTCCTTGCTGCAACAACTCCTTGCTCCCTCGTGCTATGCCATCTTCTCCAATAAACCTGATCATGCAAACATACAAAGATTTAGGCAGTAAACAATTCTCATTAATAAAATAATCAGATTCTTTGAGGAGCAAATTCACCTGTTGTTCCATTAGTTTTGCACGAGCTCTTGTGATGGGTCCAATTCTAATCTCATCATTGGACTTCTTCTTTGCAGCAACTTCCTTGTCATCATCATGAAGTGTAGAGGGAACAATAGTATGGATGTCCTCATCACACATGATGACATGACATTTTTAAGTCCCCGGGAGAAGGATTATTCAACTATTCAAATTAAGCGGAGTCCGGGTGCTTAGAAGGGCGCATCCCGGATATTCCGCGGATTTAAGGAAGGCGCCAAATTTACTTGTTGAACAATGTAGTTGAAACCCTAGGATCAACTTGCATATTAGATGTCATGCTCAGGTGATGAAATGCAGAGTGTTGGTGATTAGATATGCAGGATATTCTTTAAAAATTAGTTCACCATTTTCCGTACATTTTAGTACCTCCCACACATTTTTAGGATGCACCGCTAACAAGTTATTCCGTCTACAATTCCTTTTTAGATAAGTACCCTTAAAAAGGTTATTTAAGACTCAGCACCATTATTTATCAATTTAGAAAGGAAGAATAATTTAAACAGGGGGCAAAATTTGGTATGGCACAACTCGGACTCACTTCGGAGTAATCCTGGAATTCCGATGAACTCGGAATAATCCGACGTATTCCGAATTCAATCCGAAATATGCGATTTGGGTACTGGAGTCGATCGGAATCAACTTGGTAGATAGCCGGATTTTTCCGATCAACCGGAATTCCGGATGCGTTCCGACCTCATTCCGAGCGAAGAGAAAACGTGAGCGACGGCGACGGAAACTTCGGCGACGAGGTCCCCGGCGTGGAGCACGAGTTAACTCGAGAGGGGAGAGGGCTAGCAAGGTCGACGTGCTCACCCTCAGCTCGGTGGAGAAGTCGGGGAAGCCGGAGGTGGCTCGACGGCGCCGGAATCGAGCGTGGCAGAGCTCCGTCGGCCGTGGCGAAGAGGTGGACGGCGGCGGCGATGTGCAGCCTCCGTGATGTAGCCCGACATACGTCTCCTACAACAAGTGGCCCAATGACAAGAGCAAGAATCAAAGCTCTCCATGATAAGGTGAATTCTCTCCTATCTATGTGTGATCTTGACACTCCTTTGAATGGGTTGCTACTTCATTCGGATACGTTGTGCATACTCAGGAACAACTACCAAGAAGATCACCAAGCAAGTGCAGAAGTTGGACAAGAAACGAGTCAAGAGGAAGATGAAGAAGACGAAGCATCGGCCCAGCGGTACTACCGCCCGGAGGGCCGGTACTACCGCCATGACCAGGCAGCAGCACCAGACGTACTACCGCTGGAGATGAAGACATGCGTGAAGTTCTAGGCAGCGGTACTACCGCCCAGAGCAGGCCACAGTACTACCGCCAGAGGTACCGCTGGCGGTACCGGCACGCCCGAAAACGCCACTGGATACCCTACGGTACCTCCCGGTACCCGCTTCGTACTACCGCCAGCGAGCTCATATAATCCCAGCGGTACTACCGCTGGATGATGTAGCCCGACATACGACCATCACCATGTCACGTACTCCAACACTCCACAAGTCACAATGGACCTCAAAGGTGAACTCCTTCCACTATGTGATTCACTATATGTCACCTTTGGACGTTATACTACTTGAACATTGTTCCCATTGCATTGCTAGGTGCGCAGCGGTACTACGGCCACAGCGGTACTACCGCCACCTCAGCGGTACTACCGCAGGACCTGGAACCGACACGAAAACAGCATTTTAGCGCCACGGTTTTGGCCATATCTTTTGCATTCGGACTCCGTTTTTGGTATTCTTTGGCTCATTTCGAAGCTACGATCAAGGCCTTCGTCACCATTGCGGAAGATCCATCATCCACCACCACCAAAATTCGTAGGCAAGCACGAACCTTCTACAACAAAGGGTGAAGAACATCGACGGAAGGTATAACATCGCCAATCTTTACCCCTTGTCATTCCTTTGAAAGCCACACTATATCTTTGTGATTACCATGTCCTATTGAGGCTAGCTCTTGATGATTGCTTGGGCTTTGCACATTGCACCGTGTAGTTTCTGAGCGACCATTGTATGCGCTAGTTCATATATCATATATCTTGTGTTGGCATAAAAAGAAGTGAGTGTGAAAAAGTAGAAAAGAGTCAAAAGAGAAAAGACTCAAAAGAGAAAAGCAGCAAAAAGTGCCAAATCAAAAGAAAGAAAAGAAAGAAACACCACTTGCCATATCTTGTAGGAAGCGCGCAAGCTCGATGAACATCTAGTAGGTGGTGCATTGTTGTGCAAATCTTGTAGCCCACCAAATAAATTGCAATCGAGCTAGTAGCTCTCCTTGTACTTGTGCAACACGAGCTTATAGTCTTCGCTAGGATCATATGGTTCTTTAGCTCACTTCTTGGTTGCACGAGTCCCATTTATCTCTCCGCGCGTGTGTTTCCTTGAACTACATTCCTATCTTTGAGATTGACTTGTTTTGCTTTGTGATCATCGTGGTTCTCTACTTGCTTTGACAATATCTTGGTTTCCGGTTGGTTCAATTTGCTTGCCACCTACCATATCTTCCTACCAACTTTTAAGCCGTGTGTGTTTTGGAGTTCGCTTTGGATACTTGAACACAAGCATTTTACTTTGTGATCGTTTCCCTTGGTTGTCCACGACGTCCAATACTATCTACAAGGTGAGAGGTTGTGTTCTAGTTCCTTTCCACTCCACATATATACACTTGTCTTGTGAGTTGACATGTCTAGGGAGAGCGAATGCTACTACGGAGCCTATGAGGAGGACTACACGATGAGTCACATGGACTATGTTGCCTCATGCTTTGAGGACATGGGGGACCACTACTACGACGACTACACCGACAATGACCCCCATGACATGATGGATCATCACCAAGACTTCCGCTACAACTACTCCGACTACGACTCCGACTATTCGAGCGTACACGACAAGGAGCGGTACCATGACGTCGAGCAACCTTCACCAAATTGTATCGACTCCAAGTACGTGCGAATCTACCACGACTCCGACTACATGAGCTCCAACGACAATGAGGCGCAAGTGTCTTCACATGCCTCATCACATGGTACCAACTTTGACAACAACGACATGGTGGAGCGCCACTACTACGACTACCACTCCGATGACATGGTGGAGAATGTCTACGACCACTACTCTTGTAGCATGTGCGGCGACTTCGACAACATGCAATAGGAGAGGACCCCCATCACCACCATGTTCAAAAGCGACACCACCAAGCGTCATGGCACAACCTACTTCTATGGTTCAAGCTCAAGATGGTGCTCCTACAAGAAAGCCACCACGAGTTCATCCTATGGAGCTACATCTACTTCCAAGAGTGCCAAGCTTCGCCATTCGCCATCAACTTCAAGAAGGAGCCATGACAAGGCCGTCGCCAAGAGCGACAAGCTTCGACATTCTCCTTCGACATCAAGACGGCACCCCAAGAAGTGCATCGACAAGGCCAAGCGAAGTCAAGGCCCATCTAGCTCATCACGGCGCCACAAGAAAGATGCCAAGGTGGACCACAACATGTCCAAGCTTCAAGACGACATCGCTTCACTCGCCAAGCTTCGGAACATATCACCAAGTTCGAGTGGAAGCTCCAAGACAAGGTCGCCAAGGCAACAAGAACGCCGACGTCAACATGAAGAGAAACATCCAAATGACTTTCGGCGACACCCCTCCACTCAAGAGCGCCAACGTCGATGTGAGAAGAAGACGGCGACAAATGCGCAACCTATGGTGTCCCTTCGTGCTAACACTACATCGGCGCCAACAAGAGCTACTAGTTCCATGTTTGATGAGATCATGGCCGGCATCGACAACTTCTTCGAGAAATTCCAACGTCGACGCCGGAAGAAACATGGTCACAAACGTGAGGCCACTTCTACTTTGGCGCCTTTCTCAAGCACTTCTCATGACATGGCCTCTACACCAAGTGCCACCACCACATTGGCCCCCATATGGCAAGATGAAGACCTCATTTGTGACAATTGCCAAGGCCAAGACCATGACGCACGAGAATGTCCCAATCTCTTGTGCCCACTATGCACAAATGCACATGATTTTGCTTTCAATGAACTCAAACGGTTATTAACCGAAGCACCACTCCTTGCCCTT
The DNA here is from genome assembly GCA_947311845.1 of Poa pratensis. Lineage (NCBI taxonomy): Eukaryota > Viridiplantae > Streptophyta > Magnoliopsida > Poales > Poaceae > Poa > Poa pratensis. The sequence goes on along the minus strand of CAMZMU010000055.1, from coordinate 61,131,908 downwards.
CCGGATTTTTCTAAGACATTTGAGATTGAATGCGATGCAAGCGGATTGGGAATTGGAGGAGTTCTTATGCAAAACGGTAGACCCATCGCTTACCATAGTGAGAAACTTGATGGAGCTCGTTTAAACTACCCCATTTATGACAAAGAACTATTTGCTTTGGTTCGTGTTCTAGATGTGTGGCAACACTACCTTCGCCCTAAGGAGTTTGTCATACATTCGGACCACGAATCGTTGAAATATTTGAAAATTCAAACAAATTTGAACAAAAGACATGCTAAGTGGGTTGAGTTCATTGAGTCTTTTACTTTTGTAATCAAATACAAGGAAGGTAAAGACAATGTGGTCGCGGATGCTCTATCCCGCAAGGCCAACCTACTTACACGTCTTGACATTAGTGTCTTGGGTTTGGATGAGATAAAAGAGTTGTATGCTACCGATGCTTTCTTTGGTGATATTTTCGCTCAATGCTCGGAGCACAAAGGAATTGGTGATTTCTATCTGCACAAAGGTTTCTTGTTTAAGGCTAACAAACTATGTATAACCGAGTCTTCGCTTCGTTTGGTCCTTTTGAAGGAATCTCATGGAGGACCACTCATGGGTCACTTTGGCCGCGACAAGACCTATGCCATGCTCTCCACCAACTACTATTGGCCTAGAATGAAGCGTGATGTGGAACGCCTAGTTCGACGATGTTCTACATGTCTCAAAGCTAAGTCTACTCTAAACTCTCATGGGTTATACACACCATTGCCTATTCCACATCACCCATGGTCCGATATAGCTATGGATTTTGTCTTAGGCCTCCCACGCACTAAAACAAACAAGGATTCCATCTTTGTCGTCATTGATCGCTTCTCTAAAATGGCACACTTTATACCTTGCAACAAGAGCGACGATGCTTCACACATTGCTACTTTGTTTTTCAGGGAAATCGTCCGTCTTCATGGTGTGCCCAAGACCATTGTGTCGGATCGTGACACCAAGTTTGTGAGCTATTTTTGGAAGACTTTGATGGCCAAGATGGGAATCAAGCAACTATTCTCCACCGCATACCACCCTCAAACCGATGGCCAAACCGAAGTGGTGAACCGAAGCCTATCTACACTCCTTCGTGTGTTGATCAAGCCCAACTTGAAGAATTGGGAAGAGTGCATCCCACACGCCGAGTTCGCCTACAATCGAGCACTACACCGTGCAACAAGGAAAACACCCTTCGAGGTCGTCTATGGCTCCAACCCCTACACCGCGCTCGACATGCTAGCACTTCCACTCCGTGAGCAAGTTAACATGGACTTCGACAAGCGAGCCGCTTACATGAAGAAGCTCCATGAGGAAACAAGAACTACTCTCGAGAAGCACAACAAAGACCATGCTACGAAGATGAACAAACACAAGCGCACCATGATATTTGAAGAAGGAGACCTTGTGTGGCTACACCTTCGCAAAGATCGCTTCCCGGATGCAAGGAAGTCCAAGCTTCATCCTCGTGGAGATTGACCCTTCAAGGTTATCAAGCGCATCAACGACAATGCCTACAAGATCGACATCTCCAACTCCAAACACTTGGTCCATGACACCTTCAACGTCGCCGACCTATCTCCATACCTTGGAACATCAAGTGATGAGGATGACCAAGAGTCGAGGACGACTCTTTTCCAAGGGGGGGGAGATGATGTAGCCCGACCTACGTCTCCTACAACAAGTGGCCCAATGACAAGAGCAAGAATCAAAGCTCTCCATGATAAGGTGAATTCTCTCCTATCTATGTGTGATCTTGACACTCCTTTGAATGGGTTGCTACTTCATTCGGATACGTTGTGCATACTCAGGAACAACTACCAAGAAGATCACCAAGCAAGTGCAGAAGTTGGACAAGAAACGAGTCAAGAGGAAGATGAAGAAGACGAAGCATCGGCCCAGCGGTACTACCGCCCGGAGGGCCGGTACTACTGCCATGACCCAGGCAGCGGCACCAGACGTACTACCGCTGGAGATGAAGACCTGCGTGAAGTTCCAGCAGCGGTACTACCGCCCAGAGCAGGCCACGGTACTACCGCCAGAGGTACCGCTGGCGGTACCGGCACGCCCGAAAACGCCACTGGATACCCCTACGGTACCTCCCGGTACCCGCTTCATACTACCGCCAGCGAGCGCATATAATCCCAGCGGTACTATCGCTGGCGCAGCGGTACTACCGCTGGACCTGGGAAGATTCGGGCTGAAGCCCATGTAAAGGCCCACAACTTACCCCTTCGCCTCATAGACTGTAAATACTCCACCTCTGCCTAGGGTTAGGGTTAGACTATGATTTGGGAACTAAAGTAGAGCCTTGCTCCTTCTTCTCAAAGTGTCTCTTTCCTCCTATGGAGATGACTCAAGGCCTCCCCTTGTGGAGATGAACCAAGGCCTCCCCTTGTGGAGAAGATCCCTGCGTGGATACCAAGGCTCCTCTTGTAGTTTGCTACTTGCCAATCTTTCATCCTAGGGTGATTCTATTGGGTTGGTTGGATTGACCAATTGGACAAACAATACTAAGAGTAAGGTGTGCTTGGGAGAGGAGGATTGGGGGCTGCCCTAGGGGATTTGTTACCAGTCGATTCTTGCCGGGTTGCTACTTGCTTTTTACCCTTGTGTGTTTAATTTCCCCTCTTTGTGTTCATCGTTCTTCGCGTGTTCTTCGTGTTCATCCTTCCCTCCGCACAAATCCGTGAAAATCGGGACCTACCCGCATCACTCCGGGCTCGATTCCTCGGGTGGAGTGGTAGCAGGCGTCGCGGCGGAGGTGCTGGTGGTCTTCACGCGGCTTGGGGCGCCCTCAATCGCCGGCGATGCGGCGGCGAAGCTCGGCGGCCATGGCGGCTCGCAGGGAACCGAGATGGAGAGGAGGTGGAGCAGGTGAGCGGGGAAATGGGGGCAGCGCACGGTGGGGCCTTCCTCTCCTCGCGTGTGGAGGCAGAGAGGCCGTGGGGGCCCCCTGGCGAGCTCGGCGTCGAACGGGTCCGGCGGGAGCTGCCGGTGCGGTCGCTATAGCGACGAAGAAGAACCCCCCTGCAAACTTTTGACCATCATCGATAGGTCCTCCTCTAATTACAAAGAGGCCCTTGTCTGTTCTTTTTAAAACCAGTAGTACTTCTCTGATTTAATTAGGGCACTTAAACATTTTATAAAAAATTGAGAAAATTTGGGTAGCCTCCCAACTGCATGTAGAGGCACCACAAAAATTGGCGTTGCAAAATAAATTATTTTTGACAACATTTGTTCATGGGGTTGACTTATGGCATTATTGCTAAATTTTAACATGTTGCTCCTTTAATATTTTAGGGCAATTGAAAAATATAGTTTTGAACTCTTGGAACTTCCTTGACAAATATAAGATGTCAAGAAATTTTGTTTTGCAACTTTGAGTGCCTTCATTGTGTTGAAGTTTGTTAGAGCAATTTGGCATTTTGTTTTAGCAACTCAACATCATTTCGATACCACTGTTGTGTTAACTCAAAAGAGACATGTTTATGCATGGATGCCATGATGCAATTAACTCAAAAGTGGAAAAAAATACACAGGTTTTTAGGTTCTCAGCTTTGGGCTGTTACAGCGGGACACACATCGGAGTTAGATATTGGCTGTTTCCTTGTAACATCACATTTATATACATAAGTAAGGACCCAACATAAATTTGGATCGGATTCTGACTCCCGGGCGGGCACTAAAACCCAAACCCTAATTTATGTGCACGCGCGGTCTACTACTTTGACCGGCCTTGAAAGTCCATATCACATGTGAAGTTTCTACTTGTTTTTTATAGGGTAGGTCATAGGAACATACAAATCCTAAATTGATCCGAACTTATCACAAAATATCTCCGTTCTCGTTGATTGGGAATTTTTTCCCTATAAGTGCAGAAACGTCGTGCGGGGTAAATTATGTGCGTGAAGCGGGACACACATCGGAGTTGGATATTGGCTCTTTCCATGTAACATCACATTTATATACATAAGTAAGGACCCCAACATAAATTTGGATCGGATTCCGACTCCCGGGCGGGCACTAAAACCCAAACCCTAATTTATGTGCACGCGCGGTCGACTACTTTGACCGGCCTTGAAAGTCCATATCACATGTGAAGTTTTTACTTGTTTTTTATCGGGTAGATCATAGGAACATACAAATCCTAAATTGATCTGAACTTATCACAAATTATCTCCGTTCTCGTTGATTGCGAATTTTTCCCTATAAGTGCAGAAACGTCGTGCGGGGTAATTTATGTGCGTGAAGCGGGACACACATCGGAGTTGGATATTAGCTCTTTCCATGTAACATCACATTTATATACATAAGTAAGGACCCATCATAAATTTTGATCGGATTCCGACTCCCGGGCGGGCACTAAAACCCAAACCCTAATTTATGTGCACGCGCGGTCTACTACTTTGACCGGCCTTCAAAGTCCATATCACATGTGAAGTTTCTACTTGTTTTTTTATAGGGTAGGTCATAGGAACATACAAATCCTAAATTGATTCAAACTTATCACAAAATATCTCCGTTCTCGTTGATTGGGAATTTTTTCCCTACAAGTGCAGAAACGTCGTGCGGGGTAATTTTTGTACGTGAAGCGGGACACACATCGGAGTTGGATATTGGCTCTTTCCATGTAACATCACATTTATATACATAAGTAAGGACCCAGCATAAATTTGGATCGGATTCCGACTCCCGGGCGGCACTAAAACCCAAACCCTAATTTATGTGCACGCGCGGTCTACTACTTTGACCGGCCTTGAAAGTCCATATCACATGTGAAGTTTCTACTTGTTTTTTATAGGGTAGGTCATAGGAACATACAAATCCTAAATTGATCCGAACTTATCACAAAATATCTCCGTTCTCGTTGATTGGGAATTTTTTCCCTACAAGTGCAGAAACGTCGTGCGGGGTAATTTTTGTGCGTGAAGCGGGACACACATCGGAGTTGGATATTGGCTCTTTCCATGTAACATCACATTTATATACATAAGTAAGGACCCAGCATAAATTTGGATCGGATTCCGACTCCCGGGCGGGCACTAAAACCCAAACCCTAATTTATGTGCGCGCGCGGTCTACTACTTTGACCGGCCTTGGAAGTCCATATCACATGTGAAGTTTCTACTTGTTTTTTATAGGGTAGGTCATAGGAACATACAAATCCTAAATTGATCCGAACTTATCACAAAATATCTCCGTTCTCGTTGATTGGGAATTTTTTCCCTATAAGTGCAGAAACGTCGTGCGGGGTAATTATGTGCGTGAAGCGGGACACACATCGGAGTTGGATATTGGCTCTTTCCATGTAACATCATATTTATATACGTAAGTAAGGACCCAACATAAATTTGGATCGGATTCCGACTCCCGGGCGGGCACTAAAACCCGAACCCTAATTTATGTGCACGCGCGGTCTACTACTTTGACCGGCCTTGGAAGTCCATATCACATGTGAAGTTTCTACTTGTTTTTTATTGGGTAGGTCATAGGAACATACAAATCCTAAATTGATCCGAACTTATCACAAAATATCTCCGTTCTCGTTGATTGGGAATTTTTTCCCTATAAGTGCAGAAACATCGTGCGGGGTAATTTATGTGCGCGAAGCGGGACACAAATCGGAGTTGGATATTGGCTCTTTCCATGTAACATCACATTTATATACATAAGTAAGGACCCATCATAAATCTGGATCGGATTCCGACTCCCGGGCGCGCACTAAAACCCAAACCCTAATTTATCTGCACGCGCGGTCTACTACTTTGACCGGCCTTGAAAGTCCATATCACATGTGAAGTTTCTACTTGTTTTTTATAGGGTAGGTCATAGGAACATACAAATCCTAAATTGATGCAAACTTATCATAAAATATCTCCGTTCTCGTTGATTGGGAATTTTTTCCCTATAAGTGCAGAAACGTCGTGCGGGGTAAATTATGTGCGTGAAGCGGGACAGATATCGGAATTGGATATTGGCTCTTTCCATGTAACATCACATTTATATACAGAAGTAAGGACCCCAACATAAATTTGGATCGGATTCTGACTCCCGGGCGGGCACTAAAACCCAAACCCTAATTTATGTGCACGCGCAGTCTTCTACTTTGACCGGCCTTGAAAGTCCATATCACATGTGAAGTTTCTACTTGTTTTTTATAGGGTAGGTCATAGGAACATACAAATCCTAAATTGATCCGAACTACGGACCCTCCTTGCGTCATCTGACCCACGTGCACCCCTCCCAGCCATCTAGGAGTATCAGTAGCACTTTTAGGTCATACTAAAGCACGTGCGACAATCCTAGCCATCTGGACCCCCGTGGACCCCTTATAGCCATCCAGGAGTATACGGACCCTCCTTACGTCATCTGACCCACGTGCACCGCTCCCAGCCATTTCGGAGTTTCAGTAGCATTTTTAGGTCATCCTAAAGCACGTGCGACAATCCTAGCCATCTGGAGTATCAGTGGGACTTTTAGGTCATCCTAAAGCACGTGCGACAATCCTAGCCATCTGGACCCCCGTGGACCCCTCGTAGGCATCCAGGAGTATACGGACCCTCCTTACGTCATCTGACCCACGTGCACCCCTCCCAGCAATCTAGGAGTATCAGTAGCACTTTTAGGTCATCCTAAAGCACGTGCGACAATCCTAAACATCTGGACCCCGTGGACCCCTTCTAGCCATCTAGGAGTATACGGACCCTGCTTGCGTCATCTGACCCACGTGCACCCCTCCCAGCCATCTAGGAGTATCAGTGGGACTTTTAGGTCATCCTAAAGCACATGCGACAATCCTAGCCATTTGGACCCCCGTGGACCCCTCCTAGCAATCTAGGAGTATACGGACCCTCCTTGCGTCATCTGACTCACGTACACCCCTCCCAGCCATCTAGGATTATCAGTAGCACTTTTAGGTCATCCTAAAGCACGTGCGACAATCCTAGCCATTTGGACCCCCGTGGACGCCTCCTAGCCATCTAGGAGTATACGAACCCTCCTTGCGTCATCTGACCCACGTGCACCCCTCCCAGCCATCTAGGAGTATCAGTGGGACTTTTAGGTCATCCTAAAGCACGTGCGACAATCCTAGCCATCTAGACCCCCGTGGACCCCTCCTAGCAATCTAGGATTATACGGACCCTCCTTACGTCATCTGACTCACGTACACCCCTCCCAGCCATCTAGGATTATCAGTAGCACTTTTAGGTCATCCTAAAGCACATGCGACAATCCTAGCCATCTGGACCCTCGTGGACCCCTCCTAGCCATCTAGGAGTATACGGACCCTCCTTACGTCATCTGACCCACGGGCACACCTCCCAGCCATCTAGGAATATCAGTAGCACTTTTAGGTCATCCTAAAGCACGTGCGACAATCCTAGCCATCTGGTCCCCCGTGGACCCCTCCTAGCCATCTAGGAGTATACGGACCCTCCTTACGTCATCTGACCCACGTGCACCCCTCCCGGCCATCTAGGAGTATCAGTAGCACTTTTAGGTCATCCTAAAGCACGTGCGACAATCCAAGCCATTTGGACCCCCGTGGACCCCTCCTAGCAATCTAGGATTATACGGACCCTCCTTACGTCATCTGACTCACGTACACCCCTCCCAGCCATCTAGGATTATCAGTAGCACTTTTAGGTCATCCTAAAGCACGTGCGACAATCCTAGCCATCTGGTCCCCCGTGGACCCCTCCTAGCCATCTAGGAGTATACGGACCCTCCTTACGTCATCTGACCCACGTGCACCCCTCCCGGCCATCTAGGAGTATCAGTAGCACTTTTAGGTCATCCTAAAGCACGTGCGACAATCCAAGCCATTTGGACCCCCGTGGACCCTCCTAGCCATCTAGGAGTATACGGACCCTCCTTGCGTCATCTGACCCAAGTGCACCCCTCCCAGCCATCTAGGAGTATCAGTGGGACTTTTAGGTCATCCTAAAGCACGTGCGACAATCCTAGCCATCTAGACCCCCGTGGACCCCTCGTGGCCATCCAGGAGTATACGGACCCTCCTTACGTCATCTGACCCACGTGCACCCCTCCCAGCAATCTAGGAGTATCAGTAGCACTTTTAGGTAATCCTAAAGCACGTGCGACAATCCTAAACATCTGGACCCCGTGGACCCTACTTGCCATCTAGGAGTATACGGACCCTCCTCACGTCATCTGACCAACGTGCACCCTCCCAGCCATCTAGGAGTATCAGTAGCACTTTTAGGTCATCCTAAAGCACGTGCGACAATCCTAGCCATATGGATCCCCGTGGACCCCTCCTAGCCATCCAGGAGTATACGGACCCTCCTTACGTCATCTGACCCACGTGCACCCCTCCCAGCAATCTAGGAGTATCAGTAGCACTTTAGGTCATCCTAAAGCACGTGCGACAATCCTAAACATCTGGACCCCCGTGGACCCCTCGTAGCAATCGAGGAGTATCAGTAGCACTTTTAGGTCATCCTAAAGCACGTGCGACAATCCTAAACATCTGGACCCCCTGGACCTACTTGCCATCTAGGAGTATACGGACCCTCCTCACGTCATCTGACCAACGTGCACCCTCCCAGCCATCTAGGAGTTTCAGTAGCACTTTTAGGTCATCCTAAAGCACGTGCGACAATCCTACATCTGGACCCCCGTGGACCTCTGCTTGCCATCTAGGAGTATACGGACCCTCCTTACGTCATCTGACCCACGTGCACCCCTCCCAGCCATCTAGGAGTATCAGTAGCACTTTTAGGTCATCCTAAAGCACGTGCGACAATCTAAGCCATCTGGACCCCCGTGGACCCCTCCTAGCCATCTAGGAGTATACGGACCCTCCTTGCGTCATCTGACCCACGTGCACCCTCCCAGCCATCTAGGAGTATAAGTGGGACCTTTAGGTCATCCTAAAGCACGTGCGACAATCCTAGCCATCTGGACCCCGTGGACCCCTTGTAGCCATCCAGGAGTATACGGACCCTCCTTACGTCATCTGACCCACGTGCACCCTCCCAGCAATCTAGGAGTATTAGTAGCACTTTTAGGTCATCCTAAAGCACGTGCGACAATCCTAAACATCTGGACCCCCGTGGACCCTACTTGCCATCTAGGAGTATACGGACCCTCCTCATAGCCATCCAGGAGTATACGGACCCTCCTTACGTCATCTGACCCACGTGCACCGCTCCCAGCCATTTCGGAGTTTCAGTAGCATTTTTAGGTCATCCTAAAGCACGTGCGACAATCCTAGCCATCTGGACCCCGTGGACCCCTCCTAGCAATCTAGGATTATACGGACCCTCCTTGCGTCATCTGACCCACGTGCACCCCTCCCAGCCATCTAGGAGTATCAGTAGCACTTTTAGGTCATCCTAAAGCACATGCGACAATCCAAGCCATTTGGACCACCGTGGACCCCTCCTAGCCATCTAGGAGTATACGAACCATCCTTGCGTCATCTAACCACGTGCACCCCTCCCAGCCATTAGGAGTATCAGTGGGACTTTTAGGTCATCCTAAAGCACGTGCGACAATCCTAGCCATCTGGTCCCCCGTGGACCCCTCCTAGCCATCTAGGAGTATACGGACCCTCCTTACGTCATCTGACCCACGTGCACCCCTCCTAGCCATCTAGGAGTATCAGTAGCACTTTTAGGTCATCCTAAAGCTCGTGCGACAATCCTAGCCATTTGGACCCCCGTGGGCCCCTCCTAGCCATCTAGGAGTATACGGACCCTCCATGCGTCATCTGACCCACGTGCACCCCTCCCAGCCATCTAGGAGTATCAGTAGCACTTTTAGGTCATACTAAAGCACGTGCGACAATCCTAGCCATCTGGACCCCGTGGACCCCTCATAGCCATCCAGGAGTATACGGACCCTCCTTACGTCATCTGACCCACGTGCACCGCTCCCAGCCATTTCGGAGTTTCAGTAGCATTTTTAGGTCATCCTAAAGCACGTGCGACAATCCTAGCCATCTGGAGTATCAGTGGGACTTTTAGGTCATCCTAAAGCACGTGCGACAATCCTAGCCATCTGGACCCCCGTGGACCCCTCGTAGGCATCCAGGAGTATACGGACCCTCCTTACGTCATCTGACCCACGTGCACACCCTCCAGCAATTAGGAGTATCAGTAGCACTTTTAGGTCATCCTAAAGCACGTGCGACAATCCTAAACATCTGGAGCCC
>CAMZMU010000055.1:60861425-60993051 GCA_947311845.1 Poa pratensis | reverse complement strand
TGTATATAAATGTGATGTTACATGGAAAGAGCCAATATCCAACTCCGATTTGTGTCCCGCTTCACGCACATAAATTACCCCGCACGACGTTTCTGCACTTATAGGAAAAAATTCCCAATCAACGAGAACGAGAGATATTTTGTGATAAGTTCGGATCAATTTAGGATTTGTATGTTCCTATGACCTACCCAATAAAAAACAAGTAGAAACTTCACATGTGATATGGACTTCCAAGGCCGTCAAAGTAGTAGACCGCGCGTGCACATAAATTAGTGTTGGGTTTTAGTGCCCGCCCGGGAGTCGGAATCCGATCCAAATTTATGTTGGGTCCTTACTTACGTATATAATATGTGATGTTACATGGAAAGAGCCAAATCCACTCCGATGTGTGTCCCCGCTTCACGCACAAATAATTTACCCCCCCACGACGTTTTCTGCACTTGTAGGGAAAAATTTCCCAATCAACGAGAACGGAGTATTGTGATAAGTTTGGATCATTTAGGATTTGTATGTTCCTATGACCTACCAATAATTAAAATCAAGTAGAAACTTCACATGTGATATGGACTTTTCAAGGCCGGTCAAAGTAGTAGACCGGCGTGCAGATAAATTAGGTTTGGGTTTTAGTGCCGCCCGGGAGTCGGAAATCCGATCCAAATTTATGCTGGTCCTTACTTATGTATATAAATGTGATGTTACATGGAAAGAGGCCAATTCCAACTCCGAATGTGTGTCCCGCTTCACGTACAAAAATTACCCCGCACGACGTTTCTGCACCTTGTAGGGAAAAAAATCCCAATCAACCGAAATGGAGATATTTGTGATAAGTTTGAATCAATTAGGATTTGTATGTTCCTATGACCTACCTATTAAAAAACAAGTAGAAACTTCACATGTTGATATGGACTTTGAAGGCCGGTCAAAGTAGTAGACCCGCGCGTGCACATAAATTAGGGTTTGGGTTTTAGTGCCTCGCCCGGAGAGTCGAATCCGATCAAATTTATGATGGGTCCTTACTTATGTATATAAATGTGATGTTACATGAAGAGCTAATATCCAACTCCGATGTGTGTCCCGCTTCACGCACATAAATTACCCCGCACGACGTTTCTGCACTTATAGGGAAAAATTCGCAATCAACGAGAACGGAGATAATTTGTGATAAGTTCAGATCAATTTAGGATTTGTATGTTCCTATGATCTACCCGATAAAAAACAAGTAAAAACTTCACATGTGATGGACTTTCAAGGCCGTCAAAGTATAGACCGCGTGCACATAAATTAGGTTTTGGGTTTTAGTGCCCGCCCGGGAGTCGGAATCCGATCCAAATTTAGTTGGGGTCCTTACTTATGTATATAAATGTGATGTTACATGAAAGAGCCAATATCCCAACTCGATGTGTGTCCGCTTCACGCACAATAATTCCCGCACGACGTTTCTCTGCACTTATAGGGAAAAAATTCCCAATCAACGAGAACGGAGATATTTTGTGATAAGTTCGGATCAATTTAGGATTTGTATGTTCCTATGACCTACCCTATAAAAAACAAGTAGAAACTTCACATGTGATATGGACCTTTCAAGGCCGGTCAAAGTAGTAGACCGCGCGTGCACATAAATTAGGGTTTGGGTTTTAGTGCCCGCCCGGGAGTCAGAATCCGATCCAAATTTATGTTGGGTCCTTACTTATGTATATAAATGTGATGTTACAAGGAAACAGCCAATATCTAACTCCGATGTGTGTCCCTGTAACAGCCCAAAGCTGAGAACCTAAAAACCTGTGTATATTTTTTCCACTTTTGAGTTAATTGCATCATGGCATCCATGCATAACATGTCTCTTTTGAGTTAACACAACAGTGGTATCGAAATGATGTTGAGTTGCTAAAACAAAATGCCAAATTTCTCTAACAAACTTCAACACAATGAAGGCACTCAAAGTTGCAAAACAAAATTTCTTGACATCTTATATTTGTCAAGGAAGTTCCAAGAGTTCAAAACATATTTTTCAATTGCCCTAAAATATTAAAGGAGCAACATGTTAAAATTTAGCAATAATGCCATAAGTCAACCCCATGAACAAATGTTGTCAAAAATAATTTATTTTGCAACGCCAATTTTTGTGGTGCCTCTACATGCAGTTGGGAGGCTACCCAAAATTTTCTCAATTTTTTATAAAATGTTTAAGTGCCCTAATTAAATCAGAGAAGTACTACTGGTTTTAAAAAGAACAGACAATGGCCCTCTTTGTAATTAGAGGACCTATCGATGATGGTCAAAAGTTTGCAGGGGGGTTCTTCTCGTCGCTATAGCGACCGCACCGCAGCTCCCCGCCGGACCCGTTCGACGCCGAGCTCGCCAGGGGCCCCCACGGCCTCTCTGCCTCCACACGCGAGGAGAGGAAGGCCCCACCGTGCGCTGCCCCCATTTCCCCCGCTCACCTGCTCCACCTCCTCTCCACTCGGTTCCCTGCGAGCCGCCATGGCCGCCGAGCTTCGCCGCCGCATCGCCGGCGATTGAGGGCGCCCCAAGCCGCGTGAAGACCACCAGCACCTCCCCGCGACGCCTGCTACCACTCCACCCGAGGAATCGAGCCGGAGTGATGCGGTAGGTCCCGATTTTCACGGATTTGTGCGGAGGGAAGGATGAACAGAAGAACTCGCGAAGAACGATGAACACAAAGAGGGAAATTAAACACACAAGGGTAAAAAGCAAGTAGCAAACCCGGCAGAATCGACTGGTAACAAATCCCTAGGGCAGCCCCCAATCCTCCTCTCCCAAGCACACCTTACTCTTAGTAGTTTGTCCAATTGTCAATCCAACCAACCCAATAGAATCACCCTAGGATGAAAGATTGGCAAGTAGCAAACTACAAGAGGAGCCTTGTATCCCACGCAGGGATCTTCTCCACAAGGGGAGGCCTTGGTTCATCTCCACAAGGGGAGGCCTTGAGTCACTCCATAGGAGGAAAGAGACACTTTGAAGAAGAAGGAGCAAGGCTCTACTTTAGTTCCCAAATCATAGTCCTACCCTAACCCTAGGCAGAGGTGGAGTATTTACAGTCTATGAGGCGAAGGGGTAAGTTGTGGGCCTTTACATGGGCTTCAGCCCGAAATCTTCCCAGGTCCAGCGGTAGTACCGCTGCGCCAGCGATAGTAACCGCTGGGATTATATGCGCTCGCTGGCGTAGTATGAAGCGGTACCGGGAGGTACCGTAGGGTATCCAGTGGCGTTTTTCGGCGTGCCGTACCGCCAGCGGTACCTCGGCGGTAGTACCGTGGCCTGCTCTGGGCGGTAGTACCGCTGCCTGGAACTTCACGCAGGTCTTCATCTCCAGCGGTAGTACGTCTGGTGCCGCTGCCTGGGTCATGGCAGTAGTACCGGCCCTCCGGGCGGTAGTACCGTGGGCCGATGCTTCGTCTTCTTCATCTTCCTCTTGACTCGTTTCTTGTCCAACTTCTGCACTTGCTTGGTGATCTTCTTGGTAGTTGTTCCTGAGTATGCACAACGTATCCGAATGAAGTAGCAACCCATTCAAAGGAGTGTCAAGATCACACATAGATAGGAGAGATTCACCTTATCATGGAGAGCTTTGATTCTTGCTCTTGTCATTGGGCCACTTGTTGTAGGAGACGTAGGTCGGGCTACATCATCTCCCCCCCCTTGGAAAAGAGTCGTCCTCGACTCTTGTCATCCTCATCACTTGATGTTCCAAGGTATGGAGATAGGTCGGCGACGTTGAAGGTGTCATGGACCAAGTGTTTGGAGTTGGAGATGTCGATCTTGTAGGCATTGTCGTTGATGCGCTTGATAACCTTGAAGGGTCAATCTCCACGAGGATGAAGCTTGGACTTCCTTGCATCCGGGAAGCGATCTTTGCGAAGGTGTAGCCACACAAGGTCTCCTTCTTTCAAATATCATGCGCGCTTGTGTTTGTTCATCTTCGTAGCATGGTCTTTGTTGTGCTTCTCGAGAGTAGTTCTTGTTTCCTCATGGAGCTTCTTCATGTAAGCGGCTCGCTTGTCGAAGTCCATGTTAACTTGCTCACGGAGTGGAAGTGCTAGCATGTCAGCGCGTGTAGGGGTTGGAGCCATAGACGACCTCGAAGGGTGTTTTCCTTGTTGCACGGTGTAGTGCTCGATTGTAGGCGAACTCGGCGTGTGGGATGCACTCTTCCCAATTCTTCAAGTTGGGCTTGATCAACACCGAAGGAGTGTAGATAGGCTTCGTTCACCACTTCGTTTGGCCATCGGTTTGAGGGTGGTATGCGGTGGAGAATAGTTGCTTGATTCCCATCTTGGCCATCAAAGTCTTCCAAAAATAGCTCACAAACTTGGGTGTCACGATCCGACACAATGGTCTTGGGCACACCATGAAGACGGACGATTTCCCTGAAAAACAAAGTAGCAATGTGTGAAGCATCGTCGCTCTTGTTGCAAGGTATAAAGTGTGCCATTTTAGAGAAGCGATCAATGACGACAAAGATGGAATCCTTGTTTGTTTTAGTGCGTGGGAGGCCTAAGACAAAATCCATAGCTATATCGACCATGGGTGATGTGGAATAGGCAATGGTGTTAAACCCATGAGAGTTTAAGAGTAGACTTAGCTTTGACAATGTAGAACATCGTCGAACTAGGCGTTCCACATCACGCTTCATTCTAGGCCAATAGTAGTTGGTGGAGAGCATGGCATAGGTCTTGTCGCGGCCAAAGTGACCCATGAGGTGGTCCTCCATGAGATTCCTTCAAAAGGACCAAACGAAGCGAAGACTCGGTATACATAGTTTGTTAGCCTTAAACAAGAAACCTTTGTGCAGATAGAAATCACCAATTCCTTTGTGCTCCGAGCATTGAGCGAAAATATCACCAAAGAAAGCATCGGTAGCATACAACTCTTTTATCTCATCCAAACCCAAGACACTAATGTCAAGACGTATTAAGTAGGTTGGCCTTGCGGGATAGAGCATCCGCGACCACATTGTCTTTACCTTTCTTGTATTTGATTAACAAAAGTAAAAGACTCAATGAACTCACCCACTTAGCATGTCTTTTGTTCAAATTTGTTTGAATTTTCAAATATTTCAACGATTCGTGGTCCGAATGTATGACAAACTCCTTAGGGCGAAGGTAGTGTTTGCCACACATCTAGAACACACGAACCAAAGCAAATAGTTCTTTGTCATAAATGGGGTAGATAAACGAGCTCCATCAAGTTTCTCACTATGGTAAGCGATGGGTCTAACCATTTTGCATAAGAACTCCTCCAATTACCAATCCGCTTGCATCGCATTCAATCTCAAATGTCTTAAAAAATCCGGAAGGGCAAGGAATGTGCTTCAGTTAATAACCGTTTGAGTTCATTGAAAGCAAAATCATGTGCATTTGTGCATAGTGGCACAAGAGATTGGGACATTCTCGTGCGTCATGGTCTTGGCCTTGGCAATTGTCACAAAATGAGGTCATCATCTTGCCATATGGGGGCCAATTGTGGTGGCACTTGTGAGAGGCCATGTCATGAGAAGTGCTTGAGAAAGGCGCCAAAGTAGAAGTGGCCTCACGTTTTGTGACCATGTTTCTTCCGGCGTCGACGTTGGAATTTCTCGAAGAAGTTGTCGATGCCGGCCATGATCTCATCAAACATGGAACTAGTAGCTCTTGTTGGCGACCGATGTAGTGTTAGCACGAAGGGACACCATAGGTTGCGCATTTGTCGCCGTCTTCTTCTCACATCGACGTTGCGCTCTTGAGTGGAGGGGTGTCGCCGAAAGTCATTTGGATGTTCTCTTCATGTTGACGTCGGCGTTCTTGTTGCCTTGGCGACCTTGTCTTGGAGCTTCCACTCGAACTTGGTGATATGTTCCGAAGCTTGGCGAGTGAAGCGATGTCGTCTTGAAGCTTGGACATGTTGTGGTCCACCTTGGCATCTTTCTTGTGGCGCCGTGATGAGCTAGATGGGCCTTGACTTGCTTGGCCTTGTCGATGCACTTCTTGGGGTGCCGTCTTGATGTCGAAGGAGAATGTCGAAGCTTGTCGCTCTTGGCGACGGCCTTGTCAATGGCTCCTTCTTGAAGTTGATGGCGAATGGCGAAGCTTGGCACTCTTGGAAGTAGATGTAGCTCCATAGGATGAACTCGTGGTGGCTTTCTTGTCGGAGCACCATCTTGAGCTTGAACCATAGAAGTAGGTTGTGCATGACGCTTGGTGGTGTCGCTTTTGAACATGGTAGTGATGGGGGTCCTCTCCTCTTGCATGTTGTCGAAGTCGCCGCACATGCTACAAGAGTAGTGGTCGTAGACGTTCTCCACCATGTCATCGGAGTGGTAGTCGTAGTAGTGGCGCTCCACCATGTCGTTGTTGTCAAAGTTTGGTACCATGTGATGAGGCATGTGAAGACACTTGCCCCATTGTCGTTGGAGCTCATTAAGTCGAGTCGTGTAGATTCGCACTGACTTGGAGTCGATACAATTTGGTGAAGGTTGCTCGACGTCATGGTACCGCTCCTTGTCGTGTACGCTCGAATAGTCGGAGTCGTAGTCGGAGTAGTTGTAGCGGAAGTCTTGGTGATGATCCATCATGTCATGGGGGTCATTGTCGGTGTAGTCGTCGTAGTAGTGTCCCCCATGTCCTCAAAGCATGAGGCAACATAGTCCATGTGACTCATCGTGTAGTCCTCCTCATAGGCTCCGTAGTAGCATTCGCTCTCCCTAGACATGTCAACTCACAAGACAAGTGTATATTGTGGAGTGGAAAGGAACTAGAACACAACCTCTCACCTTGTAGATAGTATTGGACGTCGTGGGACAACCAAGGGAAACGATCACAAAGTAAAAATGCTGTGTTCAAGTATCCAAAGCGAACTCCAAAACACACACGGCTTAAAGTTGGTAGGAAGATATGTAGGTGGCAAGCAAATTGAACCAACCGAAACCAAGATAATTTCAAAGCAAGTAGAGAACCACGATGATCACAAAGCAAAACAAGTCATCTCAAAGATAGGAATGTAGTTCAAGGAAACACACGCGCGGAAGATAAATGGGACTCGTGCAACCAAGAAGTGAGCTAAGAACCATATGATCCTAGCGAAGACTATAAGCTCGTGTTGCACAAGTACAAGGAGAGCTACTAGCTCGATTGCATTTATTTGGTGGGCTACAAGATTTGCACAACAATGCACCACCTACTAGATGTTCATCGAGCTTGCGCGCTTCCTACAAGATATGGCAATTGTGTTCTTTCTTTCTTTTCTTCTGTTCTTTTCTTTCTTTTGATTTGCACTTTTTGCTGCTTTTCTCTTTTGAGTCTTTTCATCTTTGATCTTTTTCTCTTTTGACTCTTTCTCTACTTTTTTCACACACACTTCTTTTTATGCGAACACAAGATATATGATATATGAACTAGCGCATACAATGGTCGCTCAGAAACTACACGGTGCAATGTGCAAAGCCCAAGCAATCATCAAGAGCTAGCCTCAATAGGACATGGTAATCACAAAGATATAGTGTGGCTTTCAAAGGAATGGCAAGGGGTAAAGATTGGCGATGTTATACCTTCCGTCGATGTTCTTCACCCTTTGTTGTAGAAGGTTCGTGCTTGCCCACGAATTTTGGTGGTGGTGGATGATGGATCTTCCGCAATGGTGACGAAGGCCTTGATCGTAGCTTCGAAATGAGCCAAAGAATACCAAAAACGGAGTCCGAATGCAAAAGATATGGCCAAAACCGTGGCGCTGAAATGCTGTTTTCGTGTCGGTTCCAGGTCCTGGCGGTAGTACCGCTGAGGTGGCGGTAGTACCGCTGCGCCAGCGAACTACGCTAGCTCCAGAAATTGCACCCGAGATGGAAATTTCGCGATTTTGGGCGGAAAAACGGAGCTCAAAACAGCAAATCGGAGGGCCAAATGATGGAATTAGGCTATGGGAACCCAAAGGAAGGTAGATCAACTCGTAAAGCAATAGATCTGTGGATCAAAACTTGCAAAAACGCACAAGATCACAGATCGATCCAAATGCAATTTGGGGCTATTTTGGTGGAAATTTTCGAATTTCTCAAAATCAAAGAAAAATTTGGGCGATTTGTGGGGGAAACAAAGTCAAATCCGTGTCAACCATGCTCTGATACCATAGAGAGGAATAGGGTCCTCTAGGGTGGCCCGATCTTCACGGATTGACGCGGTAAGTGGACGAACGCACGCAAGAACGCGAGGAACACGAAGAACACGAGGAAGAACGCAGCGGAATACTCGGACACAAACAAGATACAAGAACCGTTTCCCTTACCGGTCGGTCCAACCGGCCCAATAGAATCCAAAGGGAGAGATGCAAGATACACAAGAAGGGGATCTTGGATGGTTGTTTCTCCAACGGCTAACCGAGCCGTTCCAAATAAAGTCACCCGAAGATGAAAGATTGGCAAGTAGTCTAGCTACAAGTAGAGGTCTTGAATCCACGAAGGGATCTTCTCCACAAGGGGAGGAACCATCCCCACAAGGGGAGGAAGGAGACCTTTGAGAAGAAGGAGTCAAGCTCTACTCTAATCTCAAAACCAAGTCTATCTAACCCTAGGCAGCCAAGGGGGTATTTATAGTCTAGACCCAAAGGGGTAGGTGGAAAGGGATACAAGGGTCAACAACCCTAATTCTGCACGCAGGCAGCGTAGTACCGTTGGGCAGCGTAGTACGTTCCTTGTCAGGTGGCGGTAGTACCGCTGCGCCAGCGGTACTACCGGCAAGCTCTCGAGAATAATATTGAAGTTCTCCAGCGGTAGTACGAGGCAGGTACCGGCAGGTACCGCTGGCGATCCAGAGAGCATTTGGTGCGGCACGGTAGTGGTGGCGGTAGTGCTAGCGGTAGTACTGCTCCTGGGACACAGCGGTAGTACCGCTGCAGATGCTGCGGCTTCTCTCCTTCTTCTCTTCCAAGCGACCGTCTTGTCTGGCTCGCTTCCTCTCACGCCTTGTCCATCTTCCCGTGGTCTTGTACCCGTGGTGACACACCTAGCAATGCAATGGGAACAATGGTCAAGTAGTATAACGTCCAAAGGTGACATATAGTGAATCACAAGTGGAAGGAGTTCACCTTTGAGGTCCATTGTGACTTGTGGAGGTTGAGTACGTTGACATGGTGATGGTCGTATGTCGGGCTACATCATCCAGCGGTAGTACCGCTGGGATTATATGACTCGCTGGCGGTAGTACGAAGCGGGTACCGGGCGGTACCGTAGGGGTATCAGTGGCGTTTTCGGGCGTGCCGGTACCGCCAGCGGTACCTCTGGCGGTAGTACCGTGGCCTGCTCTGGGCGGTAGTACCGCTGGCTCGGCGGTAGTACCGCTGCCTAGAACTTCACGCATGTCTTCATCTCCAGCGTAGTACGTCTGGTGCTGCTGCCTGGGTCATGGCGGTAGTACGGCCCTCCGGGCGGTAGTACCGCTGGGACGATGCTTCGTCTTCTTCATCTTCCTCTTGACTCGTTTCTTGTCCAACTTCTGCACTTGCTTGGTGATCTTCTTGGTAGTTGTTCCTGAGTATGCACAACGTATCCGAATGAAGTAGCAACCCATTCAAAGGAGTGTCAAGATCACACATAGATAGGAGAGAATTCACCTTATCATGGAGAGCTTTGATTCTTGCTCTTGTCATTGGGCCACTTGTTGTAGGAGACGTATGTCGGGCTACATCACGGAGGCTGCACATCGCCGCCGCCGTCCACCTCTTCGCCGCGGCCGACGGAGCTCCGCCACGCTCGATTCCGGCGCCGTCGAGCCACCTCCGGCTTCCCCGACTTCTCCACCGAGCTGAGGGTGAGCACGTCGACCTTGCTAGCCCTCTCCCCTCTCTCCCTCTCGAGCTAACTCGTGCTCCACGCGCCGGGGACCTCGTCGCCGAATTTTCCGTCGCCGTCGCTCACGTTTTCTCTTCGCTCGGAATGAGGTCGGAACGCATCCGGAATTCCGGTCGATCGGAAAAATCCGGCTATCTACCAAGTTGATTCCGATCGACTCCAGTACCCAAATCGCATATTTCGGATTGAATTCGGAATACGTCGGATTATTCCGAGTTCATCGGAATTCCAGGATTACTCCGAAGTGAGTCCGAGTTGTGCTATACCAAATTTTGCCCCCTGTTTAAATTATTCTTCCTTTCTAAATTGATAAATAGTGGTGCTGAGTCTTAAATAACATTTTTAAGGGTACTTATCTAAAAAGGAATTGTAGACGGAATAACTTGTTAGCGGTGCATCCTAAAAATGTGTGGGAGGTACTAAAATGTACAGAAATGGTGAACTAATTTTTAAAAGAATATCCTGCATATCTAATCACCAACACTCTGCATTTCATCACCTGAGCATGACATCTAATATGCAAGTTGATCCTAGGGTTTCAACTACATTGTTCAACAAGTAAATTTGGCGCCTTCCTTAAATCCGCGGAATATCCGGATGCGCCCTTCTAAGCACCCGACTCCGCTTAATTTGAATAGTTGAATAATCCTTCTCCCGGGGACTTAAAAATGTCATGTCATCATGTGTGATGAGGACATCCATACTATTGTTCCCTCTACACTTCATGATGATGACAAGGAAGTTGCTGCAAAGAAGAAGTCCAATGATGAGATTAGAATTGGACCCATCACAAGAGATCGTGCAAAACTAATGGAACAACAGGTGAATTTGCTCCTCAAAGAATCTGATTATTTTATTAATGAGAATTGTTTACTGCCTAAATCTTGTATGTTTGCATGATCAGGTTTATTGGAGAAGATGGCATAGCACGAGGGAGCAAGGAGTTGTTGCAGCAAGGGGAACAAGGCATGGAGCAAATACAAGCAAAGGATGCGAGGAGGAGAGGGAGGCCGGCATCCGAGGAGAGGAAGGAGGGCTCCACGCCAATTGCCAAGGTGGCGCACCACACCATCATGTTTGATGCGCCACACATGAGGACCCGCGAGTCCAACAGGGCTGAACCCTTTGGGTCAGTTTGTATCTAGTTTGGGTCGAACCGGTTTGAGTCCGAGTCAGATGGGGTTGCCCTAGGTCGGTACTGTAGCGTGCTATAGTACGACGCTACAGTACGCCCCCATCCCTTATATGCTAGTCCAGCCGCCATAGATGAGGTAGACCACGTTTAAAGAAAACCCTAGTTTTTAGTTGAACAGCAAAAGCTTTCCTCTGAAATTATACATCTCCAATTCGTATCGATCTGGAGAGGTGAACATCAATTGAAGTGTGATCTGTTCTTTCCATTGGGAATTAGTAGATTGCAATTATACCGTTTCGTGGTCGACGACTACGTGCGCAAGTGTGTGAAGTCGTGAATATCCGAAGGGTAGAGAGCTGCTGCATTGGCATCAGGGATCTAGCGAGGAGAGTTCATCGGTGACACCAAGTTATCCATCATCCAACGACGTGCTCAACGAGAAGATCGGGCCACCCCATATCATCTTGTATCAGATTTCCAGGTTTACTCGGTGAGCAATCCATCCCCTTAAATTTAGTTGTTTTCCGTCCTATCCAGAAAAAGCCACACAAAAAAATACTAGGTCTAGATCTTGCCATAGCCATAGATCAACCCGAGTTGCACTTCTTAGTTGCTGTTTGTGTTGATCTTTGTGTTTCCGTTTCTCCGTTTTTAGTTTCGAGTCGGTTAGGGTTTTTGTCTAGGTGTAGGTTTTGGTTTCTTGTCTAAGTCGAGTTGTTTTACTTTTCCGTTCTAGTTCGTTTCGGTTTTCCCGAGTTGTTTTTAGGTTGTTTCCGAGTAGAGTCCTTGTTCTACTTCTGTTTCGAGTCCATATCAAAAATACCAAAAAAAATTAGTTACCGAGTCCTCGTTTGAGTTGTTTCCGAGTCTGGGTCGAGTTCTACCACGGCACGCCAGATCGTTGTTTTCCGTGCCGCGCGCTATTTCCAAACCGGATACGACTCCGTTTTCCCTACCGCGGGTCCGAGTCGTGTTGGTGTTTCGCTGCCGCGCCTGCCAGTTTGCACGCGCGTGCCTCTGCTTCTAACCCGATTCGGAGTAGGAGTCTGCCACGGCACCGTTTCTCGCAGAATTTCTGCCACGGTGCAATAGTAGTCAGTGAGTCTAGTTTTTGCACTTTTCTTAGGTTTTTCCTTCTGATCTTTGTGAGCCTTAGCCACAGCCTTTCGACAGCAGTACTCTAGGTACCTTACCCATAAGACTAGCTGTTTTTCATTGCTCACAGGCTGCTCAATCGGTTGTTGCCCGGTTCCGTTTTTCTGCAAAAATTTTGCTCCACGGTGCGACATATTGTGATCATATTTTACTATACTGTAGCAGTCGAAAAATACGAGAGTATACAAAAGGAAAGAGTGGAAAAATCAAAAGAGTAAAAAAAAACAGAGAAGAAGAGGCCTGAAAGTTGATCATATCTACTGCAGTTTTGAGAGCTGATTACATTGTTGTTTGCACTAGTAAATTGAGCAATCTTGTGCCTATTATTCTTTGAGCTATTGCTAGTGTCTTTCGAGAGCATTGCAACAAATTCTTCCACATAGTTGCGTGCCACATTTGTCTCCATAATTGTGTGAGTTCCGTAGGTGATTTCTGTATCACACAAACAGCAAATAGGTTGTGTAATTTGGTGTTGTTAGGATTCCATACCTACAGCTCCACTATAAATACCCTGCTTTGTCGTGTGACTGTTCTCATACCCTGATATTCACTTCGTCACATCCGTGCATTTAGTCATCTCTACGATCGGGTACGCATTGCTATTCACTTTGGAATTTTTAGATTGCCTTTTCTTGTTGTTCTGAGTGAGTTGTGAGTGTGCCACCATATCGATTTTTGATTTAGTGCACTAACCTACTAATCATGTCTTCTAGTGGTGTTGATGTGATGCAGAAAAAGGCTGATGATGCTACTGTAACATGGAGGGAATATGAAGCTCTCCGTGATCATTTGACAGGAATTATGGATAGATCCACTACAACCATTGATGGTGATATTTAGGCCATACAAATGAAAGTGGATGCCACTGAAATACAGTCAATGCTATGCAAACACAAGTCACTGATCTTCAGACAAGTATTCAGCAATTGACAACGTCAGTTAATGGACTGCGGGTAGCTGTGGAACAACGCAACCGTGACGGCCATGGAGATGATGATAGTGTCCATGGAGACAATGAGCATATGCTGGGCAATAATGGTCGTGCCCGTGGACAGGGTGCTCGGAACAACATCTTGGTGCTCGGCGTGTACCACTTCAGGAGGATGATAGCTTGGGCAAGCCCAAATTCACTATCCCAAAATTTGAGGGCACTCCTGATGTGGAAGAGTATCTTACTTGGGAGCTCAAGATCCCCATATCAATGTGGTTGCGCATTGCATTTGTTAAATCATGTGTGGTGATTGATTGATCTTCCGTGTTTTGTGCTACGATAGATCAAGCAGCCGGGGTCACACCGCAATACCCCGACGATCCGTACTTCCAGCACGTTGAGCCAGGCAAGCGTAATCCCCCCTCTGAGCATATCTTATCCTATGTTTCCGCAAATATTTTCTCCACTATAATATTGCATGCGGTTCCAAATGTCAATTTTATTGGATTAGAGTATCCTATAGTTGCATTAAGTTTCCGATGCCAATACCTGTTTCCCTCCTATTATCCATAGGTTTGTATTGTTGGCCTGAGATACTTAACTATGCTATGTTGATGCTTAGCCATGCTTAGTTAATGCTAGCGTATGGATGGTTCATGTTGGAAACAGGTGATGAATTGTTCAGATGATGGTGGAGAATTGTGGTGACAGGTAATAAGATGCTAAAGGTGGGGATGAGAGGCCACTGTGGTTGTGGTGTTTTGTCTCGTTCTCGCCGCCTAGGTGCGAGTTCTTTACCTCCCGAACCAAGACTGAGCGTGCAACCATGCGTGAGGCCTATGCATTCGCAGTGCAGGAACCCTCATAGACTAAATAACTCGGCGGGGCTAGCCAGGGTCCTCTAGTTCGGGCTTCCATTTGCGCGTGCGTGATGATGGTGGTATGAACTGGGATGAGGATGGTGGTGTTAGGAAAATGAGTGGCCGTGGGGCAGGGTGTTGGATCTCGTGTCCTGCCGCCACTGATGATCCTGGAAAGTCCTTAACGAGGGAGAAGTCGACACCGCTCCCACCCAGCCGGCTTTCCAAGGAAGAGAGCTAATGCGCAGGTAATGGGCCGGACGGTACGCGTGGCAAACATTGTACACCCCTGCAGGGTAAATCTTTTCGAAAAGCCGTGTCCACGGTTATGGACGACTTGGGAAAGGACGATAAGATCATAGAATAACTTGAACGGAATGATTAAAAACTGGGTACTAAGGTACCACTCAAGATTGCAAGGTGAGCTTCCTCGAGGGTGATTCGGGGAGGTGCCTTTGATGAACAGGTACAGTGGTTGATGATGGTGATGTTGAGAAGGTGATCAAAGAAAAGAGTACTTCTTACCCTTTTGAAAATATTCTGAATAGTCGATGCCATTGAGTTATGTTTTCATAAATAAAATCAGCTTTATGCAAAACAGCCATAAAACTTTGAAAGCCTCATCGAGCTAAAGCTCTATATATAATCTTGCGAGTTCGTCGAACTCAACGTCGTTTGTTTTGTTTCAGAGGAGGACTTCACCGACCTCGAAGGTGGGTTCTTTGTGGACGTCGACGAGTAGTCTGGGGTTCCCAGGTGGCAGCTTGGGACATCCCGGAACAGCTGGCGCTGTGATGTTTATCTGTAGGCCTCTTAGGCCATATTTGGATCTTGTTGTTTAGAACAACCTAATTCGCTTCCGCTTGTTGTAATGTTGGGTCTGTGACCTCTGGTTGTATTTGCTATCTTTCTCTATTATAAGAGTTGAACTATAATGATTTGTGTCGTAGAGTCTGTGATGTGCCAGTTGTTCCACAAGTCTTGATCTCTCTATTATACATTGAGGGTTGTGCCTGTGTTAAGGCATCAATCGGGGTGTTGCGTTGCCGATGATCCATTCCGAGCAACGCCTGCCAAAGGTTTTGGCCGGGGATTGGTAAACCCGTAACCTCCGGTTGTATCGCTTAACCGGTGACACACAGCATCACTGTATAACAGTCGGGTCGGGGCGCCACAAGTTGGTATCAGAGCAGTACTGCCTGTAGGAAACCCTTCTACTGGTCGATGTTGAGTCTAGTGTTTGTGAAAATATTTTTAACCTAAAAATGAGTTGTGAAAACCATCTTAGGATTCTTTTTACTCCTTATCTGGTTACCCTCTAATCTCGGAGCAATCTTACCTCGATTTGAGTTAAAGGTTTTACTCCTGTCTGTTACTTCAAAATGATTAGAAACGGGGTGGGTTCGACCTTTAGTGTTATGTGTCCAGTTGCTCCCGCTGCGTTGCAATCCCAAATCAATCAGATGTTGAACACTGTTATCCTACCGAGTCAATCATTTGATCCTTTCTTTGGGTTTTAACCCAGGACTTGAACATAAGGTCCCGGATTGTGTCAACTAGAGTGTGTTAAGTTGTGATTTCTTAACTCTCACTAGTAGCACATGATGCTGATCTTTGACCCAAGTTCTATCTTGTTGATTTCCTTCTCGCAAAGTATTATCGTCCCTAGTCTGTGTACTTGTGTAGACGCTAATGCTATTGTTCGACCATTCGGAGAAAGATACTAACCGTGTCATTGTCAAATCTCCAGAATGGCTCGAGGAGGCCGTGGAGGCCGTGGTGGTCGCGGTAACCACAATGATGATGAGGATGATCTGCCGCCACCACCCTCGATGGCTGAGGTCTTGATGGCCATTGAGGAGAACCGTGGGCGCAATGAGCGCTTGCTTGAGCAGTTGGTGCAGCAGAATGCACGGAGGAACGAGTGCAACACTCTCACTGAGTTCCTGCGTCCAGCCACCCACCTTTGCTGATGCTAAGGAGCCACTGGAAGCTGATGATTGGCTTCGTGCTTTGGAGCGCAAGTTCTCCGCGCTGCATGTCCCAGTGGCTGAGCAAGTCAACTTTGCCACCTACCTCTTGGTTGGTGCTGCTGGCTGTTGGTGGGAAAGCCATGTGGCTTGTTTCCAGCCAACCATGTCTTCACCTGGGCTGATTTCGCACTGCCTTCCGTGCGGAGTACATTCCCCAGCCGATCATGGACTTGAAGAGGAGGGAGTTCCTGGATTTGCAACAGGGACGGATGGACCTCCGCACTTATGGTCGTGAGTTCAACCATCTCTCTCGTTACGCCCCAAGGGACGTGACCAATGATGCTGACAAGCAAGAGCTGTTCCGCAAGGGTCTTCGCCGCAGCTCCGCTATGAGCTTTGCCCTTCAGGTTCCAGACCTACAGGAGCTGTTCAACCAGGCTTTACTCTTGAGCAAGGAAGAAAGGAACTTGAGCTTCCAAGAGGCCCGCACACGGGGACCACCAGAGTTCCTCGGGTTCTGAGAGCAAGAAGCGCAGGGTGTTTGTTCCCTACAGCGCTGCCGCGTGCTCCATTCATGCCGAGGCCGCGGATACAGGCCACCCCTCCGCGCCCCACTACTTCGACACTTGGGGTAGGCGGGAGTGGGTACCGTCCTATGCTACCTGCTCCACCTGGACTCACTTGCTACACCTGTGGCCAGGCTGGCCACTACTCCAGGGAGTGCCCCCAGAAGGCACCTCTCGCGATAACTCCTGCACGAGCCCCTGCCACTCCAGCTGGCAAGGCTGGACCTATTGTGCGTGGTCGCCTGAACCACATCTCTGCTGAAGAAGCTGAAGAGGACCCCGGCGTTCTCATGGGTGAGTTACGAATCAACAACAACAGCTACAGTTTTGTTTGATTCTGGAGCATCGCATTCATTCATATCCATAGCTTTTGCAAAAGACCACAAAATACCGTTCGAGAAAATGAGCTCCCTTGGTGATCGCCACTCCTGGCTCCAAATGGCAAACCGATGGGGTTACTCCTGAAGTTCAGATTACTATCGGTTACTAC
The DNA here is from genome assembly GCA_947311845.1 of Poa pratensis. NCBI lineage: Eukaryota > Viridiplantae > Streptophyta > Magnoliopsida > Poales > Poaceae > Poa > Poa pratensis. Next base: position 60,976,106 of record CAMZMU010000055.1, on the reverse strand, counting down.
TCTTTTCCTTTCGCTTGGTAGCTCTGAGGTCAAGTGGCATTGATGTCATACTGGGCATGAACTGGCTAGCCAAATACCAGGCTAATCTCGACTGTGCTGCCAAGACCGTCACCGTGACCAATTCTTCCGGTGACAGTGTGAAGTATTGGTCTGCACTCAAGACCTCCATCTCATCATACCCAACTCACCTGAGATTCTCCTTTGCTTTATGGAAGGCGAATCCCCTCCTGAAATCCAGGACATACACGTGGTGTGTGACTTCCCGGATGTGTTCCCGGAAGAATTGCCTGGCATGCCTCCTGACCGAAGTGTGGAGTTTGTCATAGATCTACTTCCCGGTACCGCTCCAATTTCCAAGAAGCCCTACCGTATGCCGGTGGAAGAGTTGGCTCTGTTGAAAGAGCAAATTGATCAGCTGTTAGCAAGGATTTCATCCAGCCTAGCAGTTCACCTTGGGGTTGTCCGGTACTCTTTGTCAAGAAGAGGGATTCTACCGTGCCTCGTCTAGTCTCTGACTATCGACCGTTGAATGCGGTGACAATCAAGAACAAGTATCCTATTCCTCGCATCAATGATCTGTTGGATCAGTTAGCTGGTGCAACGGTATTCTCCAAGATGGATCTGAGGTCAGGCTACCATCAGATAAATCAGAAAGGAGGATATTCCAAAGACGGCATTTGTTACTCGTTATGGCTCATATGAGTATACCGTCATGTCCTTTGGTCTCACAAATGCCCAGCTACTTTCATGAGGCTCATGAACTCCATCTTCATGGATTATCTTGACAAGTTTGTCGTCATTTACATTGATGACATCCTCATCTATTCCAAAACCAATGAAGAGCATGAGGAACATCTTCGTTTGGTTCTGACACGACTTCGAGAACACCGCCTCTATGCCAAGTTCTCCAAGTGTGAGTTTTGGTTGGATAATCTCGTCTTCCTTGGTCATGTGATATCCGCTAATGGTGTGGCTGTCATTCCCGACAAGATTCAGTCCATTTGGATTGGAAAACTCCAATGTCAGTCAAGGACATCCGTAGCTTTCTCGGATTGGCAGGTTACTACCGCCGATTCATCGAAGGTTTCTCCAAGATAGCCAAGGCCCTGACTGACCTTCTCAAGAAGGATAAAAGTTCGTATGGACGGCCGAAGCTGAAGAGAGCTTCAAAACACTGAAAGCCAAACTCACGTCCGCTCCTGTGCTTGTCCTGCCGGACACAAGCAAGGATTTCGTCGTCTTCTGTGACGCCTCTCTCAAGGCTTGGGCTGTGTGCTAATGCAAGATGGCCATGTGGTGGCATATGCTTCTCGCCAACTTAAGCCGCATGAGCACAACTACCCAACTCATGATCTAGAACTTGCCGCGGTGGTCTATGCTTTGAAGCAATGGAGACCATACCTGTTTGGTAACCGTTGCGAGATCTTCTCGGATCACAAGAGTCTGAAGTACCTCTTCACCCAGCCGGATTTAAATCTCAGGCAAAGGCGTTGGTTGGAGTTAATCAAGGACTATGATGTGAGTCTGAACTATCAACCCGGCAAAGCAAACGTCGTGGCTGACGCGCTAAGTCGGAAGTCCTATTGCAACAATCTGATGATTGAAAAGGCCCAACCTGCCCTTCATGAAGAGTTCTCTCGTTTGAACTTAGAAATGGTTCCCTCCGGCTACCTTGCAAATCTGGAGATCAAATCTACTCTTGTAGACCAGATTAAGGAAGCTCAAACCGTGACAAGGGTATTCTAAAAATCAAGGAACATTGCTAGCGGGAAGGCAAATGTTTTTCTGTCAATGAATCCGGAGTTGTTTATTTTGGTGACCGCTTGGTAGTGCCAAAGAAACAAAATTGAGAGGGCTGATCCTCCAAGAAGCTCATGAATCTCCTCTCTCTATTCATCCCGGTAGTACCAAATGTACCAAGACCTTCGACCACAATTCTGGTGGACTCGGATGAAACGAGAAATTGCCAAGTATGTTGCTGAATGCGACACATGTCGACGGGTAAAGGCTGAACATCAAAGGCCTGCCGGCACTCTTCGCCCTATTGCAGTCCCGAGTGGAAATGGGATGAAATTGGTATGGACTTCATCACCGGGTTTCCCGATCTCAAAAGGGCAACAATGCAATCTGGGTAATCATTGATCGTCTTTCCAAGGTTGCTCACTTCCTACCAGTCCGTGATGATATACGGGCAAGTCAACTTGCTGACTTATATTTGGCTCGTATTGTTCCATTGCATGGGGTCCCTCTGAGGATCATATCGGACCGTGGAAGTATCTTTGTATCCAAGTTTGGCAGAGTTTCCAAACTGCTATGGGGTCCCGTCTCAACTTCAGTACCGCCTACCATCCCAAACTGATGGTCAGACCGAAAGAGTGAACCAAGTGTTGGAAGACATGCTTCATGTGTGATCTCTTTTGGCAAGGGTTGGGAAAAGTATCTCCCTTTCGCGGAGTTCTCCTACAACAATAGCTATCAAGCTAGTCTGGGCATGGCTCCATTCGAGGCTCTATATGGAAGAAAATGCCGCACTCCTCTAAATTGGTCCGAGACCGAGAGAGAGCACTCTTTGGTCCGGATGTGATCAATGAAGCTGAGGAGAAGGTTCGAATCATAAGAGAGAATCTGAAGATTGCTCAGTCTAGGCAGAAGAGCTACTATGATAAGCACCATCAGGAAATTCACTATGAAATTGGTGATAAAGCTTATCTCCGCGTCTCTCCCCTTCGTGGCGTTCGCCGCTTCGGAATCAAAGGGAAATTGGCACCTCGCTATGTTGGCCCTTTCACCGTTCTGGCCAAGCGAGGAGATCTTTCTTATAATTGAGTTACCGGTCAAATTCCCAAATGTACATGATGTGTTTCATGTCTCCCAACTTCGCCGGTGTTTTAAAGATCCTATCCATGGAGTCAATCATGAAGAGCTAGACTCCAGGAAGATCTCACTTATCGCGAGCATCCTATCCGTATCCTGGATGAAGCCGAAAGGAAGACCCGTAACAAGACTACCAAGTTCCTCAAAGTTCAATGGTCTCACCATTCCGAGGAAGAAGCAACTTGGGAAAGAGAGTCTAGTCTTCGTGAGGAGTATCCCGACTTCTTTCCGCACTCTTAGATTCCTGTAAGGGGGTAGAGTTGTAACAGCCCAAAGCTGAGAACCTAAAAACCTGTGTAATTTTTTCCACTTTTGAGTTAATTGCATCATGGCATCCATGCATAAACATGTCTCTTTTGAGTTAACACAACAGTGGTATCGAAATGATGTTGAGTTGCTAAAACAAAATGCCAAATTGCTCTAACAAACTTCAACACAATGAAGGCACTCAAAGTTGCAAAACAAAATTTCTTGACATCTTATATTTGTCAAGGAAGTTCCAAGAGTTCAAAACAATATTTTTCAATTACCCTAAAATATTAAAGGAGCAACATGTTAAAATTTAGCAATAATGCCATAAGTCAACCCCATGAACAAATGTTGTCAAAACTAATTTATTTTGCAACGCCAATTTTTGTGGTGACTCTACATGCAGTTGGGAGTCATCATGGTGGTTCCTGGGTAGGCACAAAGTATCCGAATGAAGTAGCAAACCATTCAAAGGAGTGTCGAGATCACACATAGATAGGAGTGAATTCACCTTATCATGGAGAGCTTTGACTCTTGCTCTTGTCATGGATCCATTTGGCGATGTTGGTGTTGTGTGCCTAGGTTGCACTACATCAACAAAGGTATGGGTGTTGATGTGACCATGATCCCGCTAGTGGACATGATGAACAATGATTGTTTACATGCTATGGATGATTCTTTTGAGGTCACATATGATTCGTTCTTATTCCCTTGTGATACTTTGTTTGAAACCAATGTTGATCAAGAGGAATTACCTATTTGTGATGATTTTTCCATGAGCATGCCTTGTTATGAATGTTTCCATTTTTCTCCCATTGTGGCATGCAACATGTTGAATAATTTCTCTTTCACATGTGTTGCTTGCAATAATGTTGAAATGCTTGATAATGAGATTGCCCCCGTAGCTTTCTCACTTTTTGGAGATGTTTCACTTTCTCTCATGGACGTTGTTCCATCCTTCACTTTGCATAGTGTCTATCCACATATGTCATACTTTTCAATTGATTTTTGTGTGGTTGGTGATGTGCAAATGAAGAGACGCGTCATAATGGATGATGTGTTCATATATCATGCACATAACTTCTTCATATGGTGTCTTGTGTGTGCCGGTAAACGCATGATAATGTCAACCTCAATTGAGCATGAGTTGACAATACGAGCTCTTGAGAGCATACATGTGAGTAGTGGATTGCATCCAACTCTAATACTTTGCCCATGTTTTTGCATCAAACAAGTTGAACAATTTCTCTTGCTTGTGGTTTGTTTGCAATCATGATGTTGCTTTTGATATCCTATATGACAAGCATGTTTACTTGATCGTTCACATGGATCATTTATGTGTTGCCACAAATATGATGAACAATTGTTCTTTCCAATGGCTTGTGTGCAACCATAATGACATTTTGAGCATGTCTTGTCATGAGTGTGTTGGCTTCTATGCATTTGGTGTTGCAACAAATATTTCAAAAACTCGCTCGTTCCTATGGTTTGTTTGCACCCACGTTGATACTTTGGACATTTTTCATTGTTTGTTTTTGCCAAGTTCTCCTCTTATTGCATCAAGGATGATGACAAATTGTTCTTTCCAATGCCTTGTGTGCAATAATGATCATATGTTTCAAAATGAGATAGTGATGAGGAAAAGACCTCTAGGTGGCCCGATCTTCACGGCTTGACGGGGGATGTTGACGAACGCACGCAAGAACACGAGGAACACGAAGAACACCAAGAAGAACGCCCCGAACACAAGAACACACACAAGATACAAGAACCGTTTCCCTTACCGGTCGGTCCAACCGGCCCAATAGAATCCACACGAAGGTGGAGAGATCGGCGAGTAGATACATGAAGGGATCTTGGATGGTTGTTTCTCCAACGGCCAACCAAGCCGCTCCAATAAAGTCACCCGAAGATGAAAGATTGGCTAGTAGTCAAGCTACAAGTAGAGGTCTTGAATCCGCGTAGGGATCTTCTCCACGAAGGGAGGAACCATCCCCACAAGGGGGAGGAAGGAGACCTTTGAGAAGAAGGAGTCTAGCTCTACTCTAATCTCAAAACCAAGTCTATCCAGATCTGAGCCCAAGGGGTCCTATTTATAGTGTTGACCAACAGGGGGTAGGTGGGGAAGGGATTGGGTCCTCCAACCCGTGCTGATTCCCGCAGCGGCGGTACTACCGGGCTGGGCGCCCGCTTCCCACCTCGGCGGTACCGGTTGGTACCGCTGCAGCGGTACCGCTTGGTACCGGACAAGCGCTCCGAAGCTGGTTCCAGCGGCAGCAGGGGCGGTAGCGGTGGCGGTAGCTTCTCGGGCGGTAGTACCGCCTATCCCAGTGGTACTACCGCTGGGTGGGTCTTTTCTCCTCTTCCTTCTTCTCTTCCAAGCCACCGTCTCATCGTCGCTCATTCCTCTTGCGTCTTGGCCATCTTCCCGTGGACTCGTACCCGCCATGACTAGCAATACAAAGGGACAATGGTCAAGTAGTATACAATTCCAAAGTGTCATATCGAGGTTCACATAGAGGAAGGAGTTCACCTTTGATGTCCATGGTGACTTGTGGAGTGTTGGAGTACTTGACATGGTGATGGACGTGACTCGGGCTACATCATCTCCCCTCCCTTTAAAAAGAGTCGTCCTCGACTCTTGCTCTTCATCACCATGTTAAGGGGTAGATGTGTTGTCGAAGAATTGGAATTCACCATGCCTACAAACACTAAAGACCAAGCAAAGCATGTGTGTGCAAGAAAGAGGAGCATATCAACAATGACATGTCCATTCTTTGTCATAGCACCGTTAGCACAACACAAAAATATGAAAATGTATTGCACATGCAAGGTCAAAGTGCAAGCAATCCAATGTAACATCTTCAAAATATCATCATGGTGGCAAACAAAGCACATGAAAGAGCAAATTTTCTTCATATTTGTTGCAACACCAAATTGGTAGAAACCAAAACACTCATGACAAGACATGCATAAAATGTCATTATGGTTGCACACAAGCCATTTGAAAGAACAATTGTTCATCATAGTTGTGGCAACACATAAATCATCCATGTGAAAGATCAAGTAAACATGCTTATCATAGAGAAAACCAATATCACCAACATGTTTGCAAACAAACCAAAGGCAAGAGAAATTATTCAACTTGTTTGATGCAAAACATGAGAAAGATTCTAGAGTTGGATTTGTTTCACAACTCAGATATATGCTCTCAAGAGCTCTTTTTGTCAACTCATGCTCAATTGAGGTTGACATTATCATGCAGTTACCGGCACACATAAGACACCATATGAAGAAGTTATGTGCACGGTATATGAACACATCATCCATCATGAAGTGTCTCTTCATTTGCTCATCACCAAACACACCAAAGTCAATTGGAAAATATGACATATGTGCATGGTCACTATGCAAAGTGAAGTATGGAACAAGGTCCATAAAAGAGAACGAAAAATCTCCAAAAGGTGAGAGAGCTATGGGGGCAATCTCATTATCAAGTATTTCCACATTATTGCAAGCACACATGTGAAAGAGAAATTGTTCAACATGTTGCAAGCAACAACAGGAGAAAAGTGGAAACATTCATAACAAGGCATGCTCATGGCAAAATCATCACAAATAAGTAATTCCACTTGATCAACATTGGTTTCAAACAAAGTATCACAAGGGAATAAGAACGAATCATATGTGACCTCAAAAGGATCATCCATAGCATGCAAGCAATCATAGTTCATCATGTCCACTAGCGGGAACATGGTCACATCAACACCCATACCTTTGTAGTCCCGCTCATGAGAAGTAGGTGTTGAAGCAGTAGGGGCTTCCATATAGCCGACTTGTTCATCTTGAAGTAGACATGGGGTGGTATCGTCATCATCCTCCATATACATCTTCTCCATTTGAGGCATCATCATGTCGAAGATAGGCGTCTCATCATCCAAGGAACCTAGCACACAATGAGAAAACACACTAGAGGTAGAGGTTAAGTTGTTAGAAATCAAAATGGCCTCACAAGACCTATCAACTACCTCTCTCAACTCAAGTGGTGTATCACTCATTCCCTCAAAGTGAAAGCACTCAAACTCGCATATGGTGGAGGCACTCAACTCACTCTCACTCTCACACAAGTGGGCTAAGTGGCTCTCATGCTCACATGGGTTTGGTACCATCTCATAATTCAAACTCATAGGGATAGGCTCGGTTTCCTCATCTCCATACGCCTCCAAGGTTGAAGGGAAACTCCCATGCTCAACCTCCTCAACCAACTCGCCTCCAAAGGTCAATGCCATAGTGTAGGCATCATCACTCGACTCCTTTGCGGAAGGGAAAATCCCATGCTCCGCTTCATCACTTGACTCCATTGCCGAAGGGAACATCCCATGCTCGGCATCATCATCACTTGACCCATGGTCATAGGTGATAGCATTCTCCATGCTCGCCTCCTTGGTCGAAGGGAAAATCCCATGCTCGACCGTCTTCTCACCATCTTGGTCACCGTCTTGTTCACCAACTTTGCACTCCCACATCATGTGACCTCTTCTATTGCATAGTGGGCACAAGAGATTGGGACATTCTCGTGGATCATGGTCTTGGCCTTGGCAATTGTCACAATGAAGGTCTTCATTTTCCCATATGGGGGCCAACGTGGTGATGGCACTTGGTGTAGACGTCATATCATGAGAAGTCCTTGAGAAGGGCGCCGTCTTGGTTGTGTCCTCACGGTTGTGACCATGCTTCTTCCGGCGTCGACGTAGGCATTTCGCGATGAAGTTGTCGAAGTCGGCCATGATCTCATCAACCATGGAACTTGTAGCTCGTGTTGGCGCACTTGAAGTGGTAGCACTAGGGGACACCATAGGATGCGCGTTTGTCGCCATCTTTTGTCATGTCGACGTTGACGCTCTTGAGTGGAGGGGTGTCGCCGGAAGTCATTCGGATGCTTCTCTTCATGTTGACGATGGAGTGCTTGTTGCCTTGGCGACCTTTCCTTGGAGCTTCCACTAGAGCTTGGTGACATGTTGTGGTCCACCGTGGCATCTTCCTTGTGGCGCCTTGATGAGCTAGAGAAAGGACGTAGGCTCTTGGCATACTCGTCCAAGGCATCCTTGACAATTTGGAGCTTGGCCTTGTCAATTCGCTTCTTGTGGTGCCGCCTTGTTGTCGATGTAGAGTGGTGAGGCTTGGCGCTCTTGGCGTCGTCCTTTTCGTGGCACCTTCTTGAAGTTGAAGGAGAATGTCGAAGCTTGTCGCTCTTGGCGAAGGCTTTGTCATGGTTCCTTCTTGAAGTTGATGGCGAATGGTGAAGCTTGGCACTCTTGGAAGTAGATGGAGCTCCATAGGATGAACTCATGGTGGTCTTCTTGTCGGAGCACCGTCTTGAGCTTGAACCATAGAAGTAGGTTGTGCCATGACGCTTGGTGGTGCCGCTCTTGACCATGGTAGAACCAAAGTTCTCGTCGGAGTACTTTTCGTAGTAGTCGTAGTAGTTCTCCATATCGGTGAAGCTTGAGCAATCGGAGTCGTAGTCGGAGTAGTTGTAGCGGAAGTCTTGGTGATGATCCATCATGTCATGGGGTCATTGTCAGTGTAGTAGTACCCCATGTCCTCATAGTTTGAGGCATCATAGTTGTTGTGGCTCATCATGTTCTCATTATCATCTTGGCCTCCATAGTAGCATTCGCTCTCCCTAGACATGTCAACTCACAAGACAAGTGTATATATGTGGAGTGGAAAGGAACTAGAACACAACCTCTCACCTTGTAGATAGTATTGGACGTCGTGGACAACCAAGGGAAACGATCACAAAGTAAAATGTTTGTGTTCAAGTATCCAAAGCAAACTCCAAAACACACACGGCTTAAAAGTTGGTAGGAAGGTATGGTAGGTGGAAAGCAAATTGAACCAACCGGAAACCAAGATATTGTCAAAGCAAGTAGAGAACCACGATGATCACAAAGCAAAACAAGTCAATCTCAAAAGATAGGAAACACACACGCGGAGAGATAAATGGGACTCGTGCAACCAAGAAGTGAGCTAAAGAACCATATGATCCTAGCGAAGACTATAAGCTCGTGTTGCACAAGTACAAGGAGAGCTACTAGCTCGATTGCAATTTATTGGTGGGCTACAAGATTTGCACAAAAATGCACCACCTACTAGATGTTCATCGAGTTTGCGCTTTCCTACTAGATATGGCAAGTGGTGTTTCTTCTTTTCTTTTGTCTTTGACTTGGCACTTTTTGCTTCTTTTCTCTTTTTGCTTCTTTTCACTTCTGCACACTCACTTCTTTTTATGCCAACAACAAGATATATGATATATGAACTAGTGCACAACTTTTGCTCGGAAACTACACGGCACAAATGTGCAAAGCCCAAGCAATCATCAAGAGCTAGCCTCAATAGGACATGGTAATCGCAAAGATATAGTGTGGCTTTCAACGGAATGGCAAGGGGTAAAGGTTGGCGATGTTATACCTTTCGTTGATGTTCTTCACCCCTTGATGTAGAAGCTTCGTGCTTGCCCACGAATTTTGGTGGTGGTAAATGATGGATCAACCGTGTTGGTTACGTCGGCCTTGTCCGTAGCTTCGAAACGAGCCAAAGAACACCAAAAACGGAGTCCGGAAGTGAAAGATATGCCAAAACAAATTTTGAAAATTTCAGTTTTCTGGCGGTACCGCTTAACCCAGCTGTAGTACCGCTGGTGGTACCGCTCGAGCGGTCCGAAGGGCAGTTTTGGCGGTACCGCCGGCGGTAGTACCGCCGGGGGTCGCTGGACACGCCCGAGAACGCGATTTTTCGCGATTTTGGCGGAAATTCTCGCCGAAAAACATCAAATCGAAGGGGCAAATGATGGAATTAGGCCATGGGAACGCAAAGGAAGTTAGATCAACTCGTATAGCAATAGATCTATGGATCAAAACTTGCAAAAACGCACTCAAATCTCAGATCGATCCAAAGCAAATTGGGGCTATTTTTTGTGGAAAATTTCGAATTTCTCAAAATCAAAGAAAATTTGGGGGATTTGTGGGGGAAACAAAGTCAAATCCGTGGCAACCATGCTCTGATACCAAATGATGAGGAAAAGACCTCTAGGGTGGCCCGATCTTCACGGATTGATGGGAGATGTTGACGAACGCACACAAGAACACGAGGAACACGAAGAACACCAAGAAGAACGCACCGAACATAAGAACACACACAAGATACAAGAACCGTTTCCTTACCGGTCGGTCCAACCGGCCCAATAGAATCCACACGAAGGTGGAGAGATCGGCGAGTAGATACACGAAGGGATCATGGATGGTTGTTTCTCCAACGGCCAACCAAGCCGCTCCAATAAAGTCACCCGAAGATGAAAGATTGGCTAGTAGTCATGCTACAAGTAGAGGTCTTGAATCCGCGTAGGAATCTTCTCCGAAGGGAGGAACCATCCCCACAAGGGGGGAGGAAGGAGACCTTTGAGAAGAAGGAGTCTAGCTCTACTCTAATCTCAAAACCAAGTCTATCCAGATCTGAGCCCAAGGGGTCCTATTTATAGTGTTGACCAACAGGGGGTAGGTGGGGAAGGGATTGGGTCCTCCAACCCGTGCTGATTCCCGCAGCGGCGGTACTACCGCTACCGCTGGTGCGGGCTGGGCCCGCTTCCCACCTCGGCGGTACCGGTTGGTACCGCTGCAGCGGTATCGCTTGGTACCGGACAAGCGCTCCGAAGCTGGTTCCAGCGGCAGCAGGGGCGTAGCGGTGGCGGTAGCTTCTCGGGCGGTAGTACCGCCTATCCCAGCGGTACTACCGCTGGGTGGGTCTTTTCTCCTCTTCCTTCTTCTCTTCCAAGCCACCGTCTTGTCGTCCCTCATTCCTCTTGCGTCTTGGCCATCTTCCCGTGGACTCGTACCCGCCATGACTAGCAATACAAAGCGACAATGGTCAAGTAGTATACCATTCCAAAGTGTCATATCGAGGTTGACATAGAGGAAGGAGTTCACCTTTGATGTCCATGGTGACTTGTGGAGTGTTGGAGTACTTGACATGGTGATGGACGTGACTCGGGCTACATCAGATAGCTATCATTGCCTTCTCACATTTTAATGGAGTTTTTGTGTTCACACATTTTGAGGATGTTTCAAGAAGTTGCTTGCACCTTGACCTTGCATATGTTTTGACTTTCACATATTTGTGTCGTGCTAATGGTGTAATGAACATGAATGGACATGTCATTGATGATATGCTCCTCTATCTTGCAAACACATGGTTTGCTTGGTCTTTGAGGTGTAAGTCGTACCTATGGATGAGCCTCCATGAGTTGTTCCAACCACGCATCCCTATGATGGAAGATCTTGCAAGAAGAGCACATCGGCATCTTGCTAAGGTGACTTCCTTCTACATAAGCGCTCATGCGATAACCTTCAAGAATTGGCTACTCTTTGAGTGTTGTTTCGTCTTCCTTGTGAGTTTTGTAGGTTACTTGAAAGGCGAAGGGACATTGAAGCAGTGCCACATCATTTCCATCGACTATATGGTGAACCACACGACAAGGTCTACATATCTACCTCCTTGCCATGATGATGAGCAAGAGTCGAGGACGACTCTTTTTAAAGGGGGGGATGTAGCCCAACCTACGGCTCCTACATCAAGTGGCCCAATGACAAGAGCAAGAGTCAAAGCTCTCCATGATAAGGTGAATTCACTCCTATCCATGTGTGATCTCGACACTCCTTTGAATGGGTTGCTACTTCATACGGAAACTTTGTGCATACTCAGGAACCACCTTGACGACGGCCCACAATGGAGTGGAGAAGATGACCAAGAGAAGACCCAAGAAGGTGGCCAAGAGAGCAGCCAAGAAGAAGAAGCCTAAACTGCATCGGCCGGTACTACCGGACATGACCCGGTACTACCGCCTCCGCCTGACGTGTCACCTTCCAGAGCGTCTACCGGGGCCGGTACTACGCGCCTTTCCGCCCCGGTACTACTGCCACACGCCGGCGCGGTACTACCGCGCCCACTACCGGGTCTACTACCGGATCTCCCACGAGCTACGGGTATCGACGAGTTCTAACCCGGTAGTGGCCCCGGTACTGGCCCGGTACTACCGGTCTCAGGCCGGTACTACCGCTGCGGGCGAGCCTGCGCGCTGAGAAGGCTTTCGTGCCTTGTAACCTTATCCCCTTTTGGATCTAGTGTATAAATAGTGCGTCCCCTTCCTAGGGTTAGGGTTAGACTATGATTTGGGAACTAAAGTAGAGCCTTGCTCCTTCTTCTCAAAGTGTCTCATTCCTCCTATGGAGATGAATCAAGGCCTCCCCTTGTGGAGATGAACCAAGGCCTCCTCTTGAGGAGAAGATCCCTGCGTGGATACCAAGGCTTCCGCCTGTAGTTGCGATTACTTGCTAATCTTCCCTCTTTGAGTGGCTAGATTGGGTTGGTTGGATTGACCAATTGGACAAACAATTCAAAGAGTAAGGTGTGCTTGGGAGAGGAGAATTGGGGGCTACCCTCGGGGATTTGTTACCAATTGAGTCTTGCCGGGTTGCTACTTGCTATTTACCCTTGTTTTGAGTGATTCCGCTCTTTTGTGTTCTTCGTTCTTCGCGTGTTCTTCGTGTTCATCGCTCTCCTCCGCCCAAATCCGTGAAAGTCGGGACCAACCTACATCTTATGGTATCAGAGCTCTAGGTTGACACGGATTTGATTTGTGTTTCCACCAAAATCCACCAAATTTTTCTTTGTTTTTGAGAAATTCGAAAATTTCCACCAAAAATAGCTTTGCCTTGATTCGAGCCGATCTGTCGATTTGTTGCGTTTTTGGTTGTTTTTGTCCATGGATCTGTTGCTTTAGGACCCCCTCCACCTTTGTTTGCGTTCCCTAGCATTAATTTTGCCAATTTCCCATGAATTTGAGGTCTTAGCGGGTCCAATTTCCGCCCAAAATCGCAAGTCAACCTTCAGAAATTGGACAGGCCGGTACTATCGGGCCCAGGCCGGTACTACCGGGTTTTCAAATTTTGGCCGAATTTTTTCTTTTTCCTCGGTTCGTTTTGGCATTTCCTCTTTGGTTTGAGTCCTTCTTGGTGTGCCTTACGTCTTCGACATCGACAAGCTTCCGCAGCAACGCATCATCCACGCCAAGCGACGACGCCACCAAGAACTCGACATTTCCCCACCACTATAATCCGTTGTGAGCCCTTCTTCCTTTCGTGTACCTTGACCTATCGGACTAGCTCTTTGATATTGCGGGGCATTGCACTTGTTCGAGTGATTGTCTTAAAGTATTGGCGAGTGTGTTTCGTTAGAGATCTTGGCACTAGCAAAAGAGAAGGAATCGTCGCCAAAAAGCAAAAGTCAAAAAAAAGAAGAGAAAAGAAAAGAACATGAGTAGTGCCAAGTATCATCTCTTATAGGTTGCGACAAAGCTCGTACCGCCAAAGTGAGTGAGTGCGTAACACTTGTGCAAATCCGTTGCCCATCAAAAGGCAATTGAGCTAGCGTCCCTCTTGTGTTGGGTGACATTTGAGCACGTAGTCTTCGTTAGGTTGTCTTTCTTCGAGTGCTCGCCCTTTGGTCGCCCAACCCCATCTTTCGCATTTGTGTGTGTTTCTTGATACTTTGTGGTTGGAGTGGTAATTTGATCATTGTGGATTTTCTCTACCTTTGACAATATACTTGTCGTCGGGTTTGCTTGTTTCGTTTGCCACTTCATACCTTCCTATACTCATAAGTGTGTGTGTTGGGTGTTAGAACCGGATTTTCTCCTCTCAAGCAACATTATAATTGGGATATAGTTTGTCTTGGTTTTTCCTTACCACATATCTCACTTGATCTTGAGAAAATATTTAGGGGAAGTACAAACGGAAGCTCAAGCTCGGACGATGAAATACATGGTGGAGTTCGCGGTGATCATGGCTATGTCACTCAAACGGAGTTTGTTGGTCTTCGACACCTTCTTCGTGATGGCTTGGGACGCTACGAGCGACGTCTTCAAGCTCAAGAGAACAACTTCAACGAACGCATGCATGCGCAAGAAGCATCTATGGAGCGGGTGACCGAAGCCCTCAACAACCTTGTGCGACAACGAGCTTCTTCACGCTCAAGCCGTACAAGAAGCACCTCAAGGTCGAGACAAGACCGTCAACATGATCCAAGGTGCGACGCCCATGAACGACCTCCTCATAACGTTGAACAACCACATGATCTTCACGTGAACAATGCCAATGCGCATCAAGAGCAACCTCACCAAAATGTTGAACGTCATCAACGCATACCATCACTACCACTGCAACAACATGATCGTCATGACCCATTGGCTAATGACAATGGCGTACCGGGTGCGAATGACTTCGATGAACAAGGATGTCACCCACGTCATCCTCCAAGGCCACGTCATCAAAATCATTTCAATGCGAACAATAACGAACAACCCGTACATCAACAAGAGCACCAACGCCAACATGATCCTCGTCCTCGTCAAGAGCTTCCACATGATCGCCAACAACACCATCGCGCCGATTCAAGTGATAACGAGTCAAGCCAACACAATGGTGATGGACTCAATCGAAGGAGACGTGGACGTGCATTCCCACGTGGTGCCCATGGTGACAACTATGATGACTTGACCAACGTCCGCTTTTACATACCCAAGTTCTACGGCATAAGTGACCCGGAAGATTACTTTTCATGGGTACTCAAGGTTGACAAGATCTTCCGCGTGCAACGCTTCTCCGACAACAAGAAGGTTGACACTTGGGTTGAAATGAAAGAAACAATGTACAAGCGCTTCGTGCCAAGCCATTACACTAGAGACTTATACAAGAAGTTGCAAGAGTTGAAGCAAGGGTTGAAGTCGGTTGACGAGTACTACAAGGAGATGGAAATCTACATGATGAGAGCCAATGTCAAGGAGTACGAAGAGCAATCAATGGCTCGTTTCATGAATGGCCTCAACTATCCAATCAAGAAGATCGTGGAGATCCAACCATATGCCACTTTGGTAGAGCTAGTACATCAAGCTTCCAAGGCCGAGCGCCACGCGCTTGAAGAGCTCAAATACCTCAAGACAAAGGCATTCTTCGCCAACAAGCCTTCTTCGTCAACATCTACACCTTCACAAGCTCTTCCTCAAGCGAACTCACGAGGTCCTCCAAGAGTCTCTACATCGACACCTCAAGCGCCTCACCCTTTCAAGAAAGTACCTCCCTCTACCAAGGCGCCTCAAGGATCTTCGTCCGGCACAAGACTATTACAATGCTACAAGTGCGGCGGACAAGGGCACAAATCTTTTGAGTGCACCAAGAAGAAAGTCATGATCATCAATGACATGGGAGAGTATGAATCTATGAGTGAAGATGAGTACAATGCTTTGAACAAGGTCGCCACAATGCAAAGTGCTCAAGAAGAAGAAAGTGAGATCTATTGTGATGGCAACAACAATCCTTCCTTGGTTGTGGCAAGAGCTCTAACCACCAATGTTCAAGTGGAAGAAGACCAAAGATGCAACTTGTTCCAAACAAGAGCGGGAATCAATGGAAAGTCCATCAAGGTCATCATAGATGGTGGAAGTTGCCATAACTTAGCGAGCAAGAAACTTTGTGATAAGCTCAACTTGAAGTTCAAGAAGCACCCACATCCTTACCATGTGCAATGGTTGAATGATACCGGAGCCGTCAAGATTCAACACATGGTGCAAGTGTCCTTCAAGATTGGAGCCTATGAAGATACGGTTGATTGTGATGTTGTGCCTATGAACGTTTGTCACTTACTCCTTGGGCGTCCACGGCATTTTGACAAGGGTGCTATGCATGATGGAAGGACAAATTACTATAGCTTCAAGAACAACGACAAGACCTTCGTCCTTCGTCCCATGACACCAAGTCAAGTCATCGCCGACAACGCCAAGACTATTGCAAGGGCACAACAAGATCGTTCCTCAAGTGAGATGAGTGGTGAGCGAAAGACCCACCATAAAGTGAGTGAGAGCCACAAGCCAAATGAGTGTGACACTTCAAAGAGAGTTCCCACAAAACTTACACTATTTGCCACAAAGAGAGAGATGAGGGAGTTGAGAGAGAACCCATCCACCCTCCACTATGTGCTCATATGCAAGGGTGAAGTTTCTATGACTAACAACTCCACAAACCTTCCTCCTTCTTTGTTGCCTCTTTTGAAGGACTTTGAAGATGTCTTCCCACAAGAAGTGCCACCGGGACTACCTCCTCTACGCGGAATCCAGCACCGCATCGACCTTGTTCCCGGCGCACCGCTACCAAAACGCGCTCCTTACCGCACCAACCCCGAGGAGACAAAAGAGATTGAGTGGCAAATACAAGAACTTCTTGCCATGGGACATATCCGCGAGAGCTTGAGTCCGTGCGCCGTGCCCGTCATCTTGGTACCCAAGCACGACAACACTCTTCGCCTTTGCATGGATTGTCGCCCTATCAACGCCATCACCGTTAGGTATCGCTATCCTATCCCTCGACTTGATGACATGCTTGATGAGCTTTGTGGTTCCGCTATATTCTCCAAGATTGATCTTAAAAGTGGATATCACCAAATAAGAATGATATGGGGTGGCCCGATCTTCTCTTGTGAGCAACACGAAAATATGGTGGATGTTTTGTGGATGATTTGATAACCAGTGCTACACTGAAAACTCTCCTCAGATAATCCCTGCTGCCAATGCAACAACAATCAATCCCTTTGGATATTCTCAACTACACACTCTTGAACACGCAATCAAAGATCATGGGTGGTCCTGTATCCCTTATTCCCAATGGAACAACAAGATAGCACGTAGAATTTGCAAGGTATACTTCAAGATGAATGCTTCAAGCAATACAATCTAGAGGCTAGGGTTTTTAGGTTTAACGAAGTCTAACTTTTACAATAAAATCTACTAGCTATTTATTGAGCAGGAGTGCGCCGCGGACGCGCAACTTCCTTCGCGTACTCGTATCTGGCGTGGGCTCCTGGCATCCCGACCGTGCCTCTTCCTGGCCCACTGCTGCGGCCCATGATGGGTCCCATCGCTTGATAACACCAGCTGCACATGCGTGAAGGTAAAAGGATAGCAGAGGTGCAGCTCTCTTCTACACGGCTCCTTGTTGAATCGATGCCATGAGCACCACATGGCTGGACCCCACCTTGGATGCATGCATTACGTGAATGTATAAGTGCATGCGTGTAGTTGCTTTGCTTGTAGACATAGGCACATGGCTGGGTCCCACTTGTATGTATAACGTGATTAGCACATCTACGTAGCTTATTTAGCTCTGCCAAGTTCGTGCGTCTCTGGTCGCTATGTCTTCTGGTCGTCATTCTGGCGTGTCTGCTGGTCGCCGTCCTCCCTCTCCTCCCGCTGGCGCCATTTTGACAGATGCCAAATCTGATAATAATCTTCAGTTAGGCTTAATATTTCCTTCCAGTTCAAGCATGGGTAACCACTATAATTTATAGATATATCCTCATCATCCTCCCTTTCTTCAAGAAAAGCCGTCCGCGGCTTTGGATAAGCTGAAAGTGGAAGAAACAAAAAGAACAACATGTACGCAGTGTATATGTATATATAACAGGTTGTATCATTTTTGTGTACATGATTATTATTCCCAGTATTTAAGATGCAACTCAATTTACAGATATAAGTGAAGTACAAATCAGTTTGGGACAAACACGACGTATATGCATAATCATATTCCAATCGAGCAAGATCATAACAGTCAAACAAGGGTGCTACCTTGTTTTGCTGTAATACATCAACTAGACTAGAATACATCAAATTATCATGAAAATTTGGTATCGTCCCAAAGTAAAAAGATTCCGGCACATAGCATATATGACTGAAAACAGAATGGTTTAATTCAGCAATTTTATCATAGGTAATGCCTATGTGATCCACCAAAAAATTCTCGTTCATGCTATAGTCACCAATTAAATAAAATCGGAAACAATTGGCATAGGTGCTAGAATTTACATATGAAAGTTCAGAAATCTTATTCATAGCACAACTCATGGTAAGAGGTTCATCTAGCATGATGTAATACAAAACATCAGTTGGTGGTATTTTAGCAAGGATCTCTTTATGTGTAATCAGGACCACATGATCAAAATTCGAATTTAGCAATGTATCACATGGTGCTGAAATATGTTTGTGTATCAAATCACAAGCATCAACCAGCGAAGAATCATACTCACAAAGTGACGCGCATGCTGGCTGCAGCTCCAAATCAGTACCTTTTTCAATGGTAATCTCCTCAGATGTATTAGGCACGGAAACATCTTCCTCAAGTGGTGATGCAGGTTGTAGAGCTGACGGCTCCCTTTCTTCAAAAGCAACCTGCATATCACATGAAACAACACTAGGAGTAGAGATTATGACGTTAGTAGAAATATCCTCACATGTCCTATCATCTAGAACACTCATGTTGTCTTTTTCTCTCCTACTCTCAAATTGGATGCACTCAACCTCACGTGTACTGGAATCACACAGCTCACTTTTTATAACACTCTCACTCAATTTGGCTATGTGGCGCTCATTCTCACATGGGTTTTGATGCACAAGTAGCTCACCAGCTTTCAGATTCGGACACTCTACAATCATGCTCTTGTTCGTTTTTGACATTAAAAACTCTTTCTTCTTTTCCTTCCGAACAAGATGAAAGGCATGAAAATCATCTTCAGGTGTAGGTGGTAAGTATCTCTTCCTCATGTTCCAAAGGATGGAAAAACCATCAACACCACGTGGAAAACTTGCTTTAAATTGTCTCCACCACGGTGCTCCAAACATGATGTGACAAGAATCAAGTGCTACAGGAGATATATCACATACCACAACCTCGGTGTGCTGTCCAATGGTAATAGGAACCTCAGCCTGGTGTGAAATTTGGAGTGCACCATACGCTGAAGCTAGGAGATAAGGTTCGGAATGGTAACAAGTATTAAGCTGCAACTTTTCAACAACTTCAATGCTGACTAAATTAATAGACGAGAATCTCTCAATGGTTACAGCAGCAACACGTCCACAAATAATAGCATTGTAGTGGAAGAGACCATTACCTTGGATTGGACGACTTTCTTCCTTCCAAAAAGCTGCACTACAAAACTTCCGTTTGCTAGTCTCCAAATCACCCTCGTATTCATTCCAGTGGACGGTATCTTCAGGTTGTTTCTTTGCCTGCACAACAGCATCACTAGAAGGATCCATTGATTAAGTTGTTAGTGAAAACAAAAGTAACAATGGATTATGGTGTTCTCTCACAACTCACTCAGAACCAGCAAATAATAGTGTATCTTTACCTGTTCCAAAGTGAAAAGGATTTACTTACCCACCAGTAGCAAGGATAGGTGTACCAAGTGAGAGAAGAGAATAACCAGGGTATCAAGTTCACAAAGTAAACAGGATATTTGGTGGAGCTCGGCTGGGAGACCTAACAACACCAATTCATAAAGCCTAGTGCTGATCATATGACACGGAAACACCCAGAAACACACACGGTGGAGATAAATGGGGCAATTGCAACTATAGGGATGAGCTGAAAAAATTATATATATGCCAGATAATGCTCGTGTTGCAATGCGTAAGAGAGACGCTAGCAAAAAGCTCAATGTATGTTCCTATGACCTACCCTATAAAAAAAGTAAAAACTTCACATGTGATATGGACTTTCAAGGCCGGTCAAAGTAGTAGACCGCGCGTGCACATAAATTAGGGTTTGGGTTTTAGTGCCTGCCCGGAAGTCGGAATCCGATCCAAATTTATGTTGGGTCCTTACTTATTTATATAAATGTGATGTTACATGGAAAGAGCCAATATCAAACTCCGATGTGTGTCCCGCTTCACGCACATAAATTACCCCGCACGACGTTTCTACACTTATAGGGAAAAAATTCCCGATCAACAAGAACGGAGATATTTTGTGATAAGTTCGGATCAATTTAGGATTTGTATGTTCCTATGACCTACCCTATAAAAAACAAGTAAAAACTTCACATGTGATATGGACTTTCAGGGCCGGTCAAAGTAGCAGACCGCGCGTGCACATAAATTAGGGTTTGGGTTTTAGTGCCCGCCCGGGAGTCAGAATCCGATCCAAATTTATGGTGGGTCCTTACTTATGTATATAAATGTGATGTTACATGGAAAGAGCCAATATCAAACTCCGATGTGTGTCCCGCTTCACGCACATAAATTACCCCGCACGACGTTTCTGCACTTATAGGGAAAAAAATTCCCAATCCACGAGAACGGATATATTTTGTGATAAGTTCAAATCAATTTCGGATTTATATGTTCCTATGACCTACCCTATAAAAAAAGTAAAAACTTCACATGTGATATGGACTTTCAAGGCCGGTCAAAGTAGTAGACCGCGCGTGCACATAAATTAGGGTTTGGGTTTTAGTGCCCGCCCGGCAGTCGGAATCTGATCCAAATTTATGTTAGGTCCTTACTTATGTATATAAATGTGATGTTACATGGAAAGAGCCAATATCTAACTCCGATGTGTGTCCCGCTTCACGCAGATAAATTACCCCGCACGACGTTTCCGCACTTATAGGGAAAAAATTCCCAATCAACGAGAACGGAGATATTTTGTGATAAGTTCAGATGAATTTAGGATTTGTATGTTCCTATGACCTACCCTATAAAAAAAGGTAAAAACTTCACATGTGATATGGACTTTCAAGGCCGGTCAAAGTAGTAGACCGCGCGTGCACATAAATTAGGGTTTGGGTTTTAGTGCACGCCCGGGAGTCAGAATCCGATCCAAATTTATGTTGGGTCCTTACTTATGTATATAAATGTGATGTTACATGGAAAGAGCCAATATCAAACTCCGATGTGTGTCCCGCTTCACGCACATAAATTACCCCGCACGACGTTTCTGCACTTATAGGGAAAAAAATTCCCAATCCACGAGAACGGATATATTTTGTGATAAGTTCAAATCAATTTCGGATTTATATGTTCCTATGACCTACCCTATAAAAAAAGTAAAAACTTCACATGTGATATGGACTTTCAAGGCCGGTCAAAGTAGTAGACCGCGCGTGCACATAAATTAGGGTTTGGGTTTTAGTGCCCGCCCGAGAGTCGGAATCCGATCGAAGTTTATGTTGGGACCTTACTTATGTATATAAATGTGATGTTACATGGAAAGAGCCAATATCCAACTCCGATGTGTGTCCCGCTTCACGCACATAAATTACCCCGCACGACGTTTCTGCACTTATAGGGAAAAAATTCCCAATCAACGAGAACGGAGATATTTTGTGATAAGTTCAGATCAATTTAGGATTTATATGTTCCGATGACCTACCCTATAAAAACAAGCAAAAACTTCACATGTGATATGGACTTTCAAGGCCGGTCAAATTAGTAGACCACGCTTGCATATAAATTAGGGTTTGGGTTTTAGTGCCCGCCCGAGAGTCGGAATCTAATCCAAATTTAAGTTGGGTCCTTACTTATGTATATAAATGTGATGTTACATGGAAAGAGCCAATATCCAACTCCGATGTGTGTCCCGCTTCACGCACATAAATTACCCCATACGACGTTTCTGCACTTATAGGGAAAAAATTCCCAATCAACAAGAACGGAGATATTTTGTGATAAGTTCAGATCAATTTAGGATTTGTATGTTCCTATGACCTACCCTATAAAAAACAAGTAAAAACTTCACATGTGACATGGACTTTCAAGGCCGGTCAAAGTAGTAGACCGCGTGCACATAAATTAGGGTTTGGGTTTTAGTGCCCGCCCGAGAGTCGGAATCCGATCGAAGTTTATGTTGGGACCTTACTTATGTATATAAATGTGATGTTACATGGAAAGAGCCAATATCCAACTCCGATGTGTGTCCCGCTTCACGCACATAAATTACCCCGCACGACGTTTCTGCACTTATAGGGAAAAAATTCCCAATCAACAAGAACGGAGATATTTTGTGATAAGTTCGGATCAATTTAGGATTTGTATGTTCCTATGACCTACCCTATAAAAAACAAGTAAAAACTTCACATGTGATATGGACTTTCAAGGCCGGTCAAAGTAGTAGACCGCGCGTGCACATAAATTAGGGTTTGGGTTTTAGTGCCCGCCCGGGAGTCGGAATCTGATCCAAATTTATGTTGGGTCCTTACTTATGTATATAAATGTGATGTTACATGGAAAGAGCCAATATCCAACTCCGATGTGTGTCCTGCTTCACGCACATAAATTACCCCGCACGACGTTTCTGCACTTATAGGGAAAAAAATTCCCAATCAACGAGAACGGAGATATTTTGTGATAAGTTCGGATGAATTTAGGATTTATATGTTCCTATGACCTACCCTATAAAAAACAAGTAAAAACTTCACATGTGATATGGACTTTCAAGGCCGGTCAAAGTAGTAGACCACGCTTGCACATAAATTAGGGTTTGGGTTTTAGTGCCCGCCCGGGAGTCGGAATCCGATCCAAATTTAAGTTGGGTCCTTACTTATGTATATAAATGTGATGTTACATGGAAAGAGCCAATATCCAACTCCGATGTGTGTCCCGCTTCACGCACATAAATTACCCCGCACGACGTTTCCGCACTTATAGGGAAAAAATTCCCAATCAACGAGAACGGAGATATTTTGTGATAAGTTCAGATCAATTTAGGATTTATATGTTCCGATGACCTACCCTATAAAAACAAGTAAAAACTTCACATGTGATATGGACTTTCAAGGCCGGTCAAATTAGTAGACCACGCTTGCACATAAATTAGGGTTTGGGTTTTAGTGCCCGCCCGAGAGTCAGAATCTAATCCAAATTTAAGTTGGGTCCTTACTTATGTATATAAATGTGATGTTACATGGAAATAGCCAATATCCAACTCCGATGTGTGTCCCGCTTCACGCACATAAATTACCCCATACGACGTTTCTGCACTTATAGGGAAAAAATTCCCAATCAAGAAGAACGGAGATATTTTGTGATAAGTTCGGATCAATTTAGGATTTGTATGTTCCTATGACCTACCCTATAAAAAACAAGTAAAAACTTCACATGTGACATGGACTTTCAAGGCCGGTCAAAGTAGTAGACGCGCGTGCACATAAATTAGGGTTTGGGTTTTAGTGCCCGCCCGAGAGTCGGAATCCGATCGAAGTTTATGTTGGGACCTTACTTATGTATATAAATGTGATGTTACATGGAAATAGCCAATATCCAACTCCGATGTGTGTCCCGCTTCACGCACATAAATTACCCCATACGACGTTTCTGCACTTATAGGGAAAAAATTCCCAATCAACAAGAACGGAAATATTTTGTGATAAGTTCGGATCAATTTAGGATTTGTATGTTCCTATGACCTACCCTATAAAAAACAAGTAAAAACTTCACATGTGACATGGACTTTCAAGGCCGGTCAAAGTAGTAGACCGCGCGTGCACATAAATTAGGGTTTGGGTTTTAGTGCCCGCCCGAGAGTCGGAATCCGATCGAAGTTTATGTTGGGACCTTACTTATGTATATAAATGTGATGTTAAATGGAAAGAGCCAATATCCAACTCCGATGTGTGTCCCGCTTCACGCACATAAATTACCCCGCACGACGTTTCTGCACTTATAGGGAAAAAATTCCCAATCAACAAGAACGGAGATATTTTGTGATAAGTTCGGATCAATTTAGGATTTGTATGTTCCTATGACCTACCCTATAAAAACAAGTAAAAACTTCACATGTGATATGGACTTTCAAGGCTGGTCAAAGTAGTAGACCGCGCTTGCACATAAATTAGGGTTTGGGTTTTAGTGCCCGCCCGGGAGTCGGAATCTGATCCAAATTTAAGTTGGGTCCTTACTTATGTATATAAATGTGATGTTACATGGAAAGAGCCAATATCCAACTCCGATGTGTGTCCTGCTTCACGCACATAAATTACCCCGCACGACGTTTCTGCACTTATAGGGAAAAAAATCCCGATCAACGAGAACGGAGATATTTTGTGATAAGGTCGGATCAATTTAGGATTTGTATGTTCCTATGACCTACACTATAAGAAACAAGTAAAAACTTCACATGTGATATGGACTTTCAAAGCCGGTGAAAGTAGTAGACCCCGCGTGCACATAAATTAGGGTTTTTGTTTTAGTGCCCGCCCGGAGTCGGAATCCGATCCAAATTTATGTTGGGTCCTTACTTATGTATATAAATGTGATGTTACATGGAAAGAGCCAATATCCAACTCCGATGTGTGTCCCGCCTCACGCAGATAAATTACCCCGCACGACGTTTCCGCACTTATAGGGAAAAAATTCCCAATCAACGAGAACGGAGATATTTTGTGATAAGTTCGGATGAATTTAGGATTTTTATGTTCCTATGACCTACCCTATAAAAAACAAGTAAAAACTTCACATGTGATATGGACTTTCAAGGCCGGTCAAAGTAGTAGACCACGCTTGCACATAAATTAGGGTTTGGGTTTTAGTGCCCGCCGGGAGTCGGAATCTGATCCAAATTTAAGTTGGGTCCTTACTTATGTATATAAATGTGATGTTACATGGAAAGAGCCAATATCCAACTCCGATGTGTGTCCTGCTTCACGCACATAAATTACCCCGCACGACGTTTCTGCACTTATAGGGAAAAAATTCCCAATCAACAAGAACGGAGATATTTTGTGATAAGTTCGGATCAATTTAGGATTTGTATGTTCCTATGACCTACCCTATAAAAAACAAATAAAAATTTCACATGTGATATGGACTTTCAAGGCCGGGCAAAGTAGTAGACCGCGCGTGCACACAAATTAGGGTTTGGGTTTTAGTGCCCGCCCGGGAGTCGGAATCCGATCCAAATTTATGTTGGGTCTTTACTTATGTATATAAATGTGATGTTACATGGAAAGAGCCAATATCCAACTCCGATGTGTGTCCCGCTTCACGCACATAAATTACCCCGCACGACGTTTCTGCACTTATAGGGAAAAAATTCCCAATCAACGAGAACGGAGATATTTTGTGATAAGTTCAGATCAATTTAGGATTTGTATGTTCCTATGACCTACCCTATAAAAAACAAGTAAAAATTTCAGATGTGATATGGACGTTCAAGGCCGGTCAAAGTAGTATACCGCGCGTGCACATAAATTAGGGTTTGGATTTTAGTGCCCGCCCGGGAGTCGGAATTCGATCGAAGTTTATGTTGGGACCTTACTTATGTATATAAATGTGATGTTACATGGAAAGGGCCAATATCCAACTCCGATGTGTGTCCCGCTTCACGCACATAAATTATCCCGCACGACGTTTCTGCACTTATAGGGAAAAAATTCCCAATCAACAAGAACGGAGATATTTTGTGATAAGTTCGGATCAATTTAGGATTTGTATGTTCCTATGACCTACCCTATAAAAAACAAGTAAAAACTTCACATGTGATATGGAATTTGAAGGCCGGTCAAAGTTGTAGACCGCGCGTGCACATAAATTAGGGTTTGGGTTTTAGTGCCCCGCCCGAGAGTCGGAATCCGATCCAAATTTATGCTGGGTCGTTACTTATGTATATAAATGTGATGTTACATGGAAAGAGCCAATATCAAACTCCGATTTGTTTCCCGCTTCACGCACATAAATTACCCTGCACGACGTTTCAGCACTTATAGGGAAAAAAATTCCCAATCCACCAGAATGGAGATATTTTATGATAAGTTTAGATCAATTTAGGATTTATATGTTCCTATGACCTACCCTATAAAAACAAGTAAAAACTTCACATGTTATATGGACTTTCAAGGCCGGTCAAAGTAGTAGACCACGCTTGCACATAAATTAGGGTTTGGGTTTTAGTGCCCGCCCGGGAGTCGGAATCCGATCCAAATTTGTGTTGGGTCCTTACTTATGTATATAAATGTGATGTTACATGGAAAGAGCCAATATCCAACTCCGATGTGTGTCCCGCTTCACGCACATAAATTACCCCGCACGACGTTTCTGCACTTATAGGGAAAAAATTCCCAATCATCGAGATCGGAGATAATTTGTGATAAGTTCGGCTCAATTTAGGATTTGTATGTTCCTATGACCTACCCTATAAAAACAAGTAAAAACTTCACATGTGATATGGACTTTCAAGGCCGGTCAAAGTAGTAGACCACACGTGCACATAAATTAGGGTTTGGGTTTTAGTGTGCCCGCCCGGGAGTCGGAATCCGATCCAAATTTATGTTGGTTTCTGACTTATGTATATAAATGTGATGTTACATGGAAAGAGCCAATATCCAACTCCGATGTGTGTCCCGCTTCACGCACATAAATTACCCCGCACGACGTTTCTGCACTTATAGGGAAAAAATTCCCAATCAACGAGGACAGAGATATTTTGTGATAAGTTCGGATCAATTTAGGATTTGTTTGTTCCTATGACCTACCCTATAAAAAACAAGTAAAAACTTCACATGTGATATGGACTTTCAAGGCCGGTTAAAGTAGTAGACCGCGCTTGCACATAAATTAGGGTTTGGGTTTTAGTGCCCGCCCGAGAGTCGGAATCTAATCCAAATTTAAGTTGGGTCCTTAATTATGTATATAAATGTGATTTTACATGGAAAGAGCCAATATCCAACTCCGATGTGTGTCCCGCTTCACGCACATAAATTACCTCGCACGACGTTTCTGCACTTATAGGGAAAAAATTCCCAATCAACAAGAACGGAGATATTTTGTGATAAGTTCGGATCAATTTAGGATTTGTATGTTCCTATGACCTACCCTATAAAAAACAAGTAAAAACTTAACATGTGATATGGAATTTCAAGGCCGGTCAAAGTTGTAGACCGCGCGTGGACATAAATTAGGGTTTGGGTTTTAGTGCCCGCCCGAGAGTCAGAATCCGATCCAAATTTATGCTGGGTCGTTAATTATGTTTATAAATGTGATGTTACATGGAAAGAGCCAATATCCAACTCCGATGTGTGTCCCGCTTCACGCACATAAATTACCCCGCACGACGTTTTTGCACTTATAGGGAAAAAATTCCCAATCAACAAGAACGGAGATATTTTGTGATAAGTTCGGATCAATTTAGGATTTGTATGTTCCTATGACCTACCCTATAAAAAACAAGTAAAACCTTCACATGTGATATGGACTTTCAAGGCCGGTCAAAGTTGTAGACCGCGCGTGCACATAATTTAGGGCTTGGGTTTTAGTGCCCCCGAGAGTTGGAATCCGATCCAAATTTATGCTGGGTCCTTACTTATGTATATAAATGTGACGTTACATGGAAAGAGCCAATATCAAACTCCGATGTGTTTCCCGCTTCACGCACATAAATTACCCTGCACGACGTTTCAGCACTTATAGGGAAAAAAATTCCCAATCCACGAGAACGGAGATATTTTATGATAAGTTCAGATCAATTTAGGATTTATATGTTCTTATGACCTACCCTATAAAAACAAGTAAAAACTTCACATGTGATATGGACTTTCAAGGCCGGTCAAAGTAGTAGACCACGCTTGCACATAAATTAGGGTTTGGGTTTTAGTGCCCGCCCGGGAGTCGGAATCCGATCCAAATTTATGTTGGGTCCTTACTTATGTATATAAATCTGATGTTACATGGAAAGAGCCAATATCCAACTCCGATGTGTGTCCCGCTTCACGCACATAAATTACCCCGCATGACGTTTCTGCACTTATAGGGAAAAAATTCCCAATCAACGAAATCGGAGATAATTTGTGATAAGTTCGGCCCAAATTTTCTCAAATTTTTATAAAATGTTTAAGTGCCCTAATAAAATCATTGAAAAGCCACTGGTTTTATTAGCAAATGAGGAAAGGACCTATCCGTGATGGTCAAAAGTTAACGCGGGGGTTTTTGCAAATTTTCCTTTCTTGTTCGTCGCTATAGCGACCGCACGCCGCGCTCCCGCCGGACCACCTCGCCGTCCTGCCACCGACGCCGCGCCGGGGCCCCCTCTGCCTTCACCGCAGGAAGACACGCACCCCGGGGCCCTCTGCTCCCCATCCCTCACTCGCTCCCCGCTCCCGTGCTTCCCCTTCCTCTTCCCCCGCGAGCTCCGCACCATGGCCATGGCAGCCGTGCTCGTCGCCGTCGCTTGAGAGCATCCCGAGCAAATCGAAGACAGTAGAAAGCTCCGCCGCCTCGCCTGCTACTCCTCTGCCAGAAGAATCGAGCCCGGAGGCTGCACATCGCCGCCGCCATCCACATTTTCGCCGCCGTATCCCGAGCTCCGCCGCGGTCGATTCCCGCCGCTACGGTCCACCTCCGGCGTCGCCGTTGCTCCACACGTGTTCGTGGTGAGCTTCCCGTGCCATAGCACCCCTTCCCCTCTCCTTTCTCGAGCTAGCGCATGCTCCACGCCGGGGACCTCGTCGCCAAAGTTTCCGTCGCCGTCGCACGTGTTGACGTTCGCTCGGAATAAATCCGGAATCAACTCGGAATTCCGGACGATCGGAAAAATCCGATCATCTACTTACTTGATTCCGACACAATCCAGTACCGCTTTTGCTCATTTCGGAATGAACTCGGAATTAATCCGGATTAATCCGAGCGCTTCGAAATTCCGACTGGAATCCGAGTTGGACCAGTACCAAGAGAGCTTTCCTGTTCCATTTTTCTTTGGTTCCTTTTTAACTTGGATAAATATTGTAATGTTTCTTCTAATTCTTTCTAATTTGGCTAAGTAAGTCCATTGTTGTTTAAACATAAAGTGAAAAAGGACATAAGTAAAAGAGGAAATAAAATGTAATAACTTGTTATCGGTGCTTCCGAAAAATGCGTGTTTTATACTGAAACGTCCAGAAGATTGGGAGCTATCCATTAAACTCAAGCTCATGAATATTTGATTACAAAAATGCGTGAATCTCCTGAACATTGCATCTGCACCTGATCATGTCTTTTCATCGGCAAGTTAACCCTAGGGTTTCAACTTTCCTAATCAACAAGTAAATATGCTATCTTGCTGAACTCTACGGAATATTCGAGAGGTGCCCCCTTGCGCGTCCGAACTCCGTTTAAATTGAATAGATTGAATCATCCCCTCTCCGAGGATTTAAAATGTCATGTCATCATGTGTTTGCGCATTGCCTTCGTCAAAGCTTGTGTGGTGATTGATTGTTTCTCCGTTGTTATGCTTCGATAGATCCAGCAGCCGGGGTTACACCACAATACCCCGACGATCCTACTACCAGCCGTATCAACAAGGCAAGCGTCATCCCCCTCTGAGCATATCTTATCCTATGTTTCCGCAAATATTTTCTCCACTATAATATTGCATGCGGTTCTAAATGTCAATTTTCTTAGATTAGAGTATCCTATAGTTGCATTTAGATTCCGATGCCATTACCTGTTTCCCCTCCTATTATCCATAGGTTTGTATTGTTGGCCGGAGATACTTAACTATGCAATGTTGATGCTTAGCCATGCTTAGTTACATGTTTATCCGTCCGATGGATGTGTTATGTTGGAAACAGGTGTTGAATGTTCAGATGATGGTGGAGAATTGTGGTAATAGGTAATAAGATGCTAAAAGGTGGGGATGAGAGGCCACTGTGGTTGTGGTGTTTTGTCTCGTTCTCGCCGCCTAGGTGCGAGTTCTTTACCTCTAGAACCAAGACTGAGCGTGCAACCATGCGTGAGGCCTATGCAATTGCAGGAACCCTCATAGACTAAATAACTCGGGCGGGGCTAGCCAGGGTGCTCTAGTTCGGGCTTCCATTTGCGCGTGCGTGATGATGGTGGTATGAACTGGGATGAGGATGGTGGTGTTAGGAGAGTAAGTGGCCGTGGGGCAGGGTGTTGGAGGCACTGAACCTGTCCTGCTGTCACTGATGATCCTGGAAAGTCCTTAACAAGGGAGAAGTCGACACCGCTCCCACCCAGCCGGCTTTCCAAGGAAGAGAGCTAATGCGCAGGTAATGGGCCGGACGGTACGCGTGGCAAACATTGTACACCCCTGCAGGGTAAATCTTTTCGAAAAGTCGTGTCCACGGTTATGGACGACTTGGGAAAGGACGATAAGATCATAGAATAACTTGAACGGAATGATTAAAAACTGGGTACTAAAGGTACCACTCAGGAATGCAAGGTTGACTTCCTCGAGGGAGATTCGGGGAGGTGCCTTTGATGAACAGGTACAATGGTTGATGATGAGAAAAGTGATCAAGAAAAGAGTTACTCCTTACCTCTTTTGAAAATACACTGAATAGTCGATGCCATTGAGTTATGTTTTCATGAAATAAAATCAGCTTTATGCAAAACAGCCATATAACTTTGAAAGCCTCATCGAGCTAAAGCTCTATATATAATCTTGCGAGTTCGTCGAACTCAACGTCGTTTGTTTTGTTTCAGAGGAGGACTTCACCAACCTCGAAGGTGGGTTCTTTGTGGACGTCAACGAGTAGTCTGGGGTTCCCAGGTGGCAGCTTGGGACATCCCGGAACAGCTGGCGCTGGATGTTTATCTGTAGGCCTCTTAGGACATAATTTGGTTCTTGTTGTTTAGAACAACCTAATTCGCTTCCGCTTGATGCAATGTTGGGTCTGTGACCTCTGGATGTCATTTGCTATCTTTCTCTATTATACAGAGAACCTCTGCAATGTTGGGACTATATGCTTGAGTAAAACCTCTGCAATGTTGGGACTATATGCTTTGTGTCGTAGAGTCTGTGATGTGCCAGTTGTTCCACAAGTCTGGATCTCTCTATTATACATTGAGGGTTGTGCCTGTGTTAAGGCATCAATCGGGGTGTTGCGTTGCCGAGGATCCATACCGAGCAACGCCTGCCAAAGGTTTTGGCCGGGGATTGGTAAACCCGTAACCTCCGGTTGTATCGCTTAATCGGTGACACACAGCATCACTGTATAACAGTCGGGTCGGGGCGCCACAAGTTGGTATCAGAGCAGTACTGCCTGTAGGAAACCCTTCAACTGGTCGACGTTGAGTCTAGTGTTTGTGAAAATATTTTTAACCTAAAAATGAGTTGTGAAAACCATCTTAGGATTCTTTTACTCCTTATCTGGTTACACTCTAATCTCGGAGCAATCTTATCTCGATTGAGTTTAAAGGTTTTACTCCTCGTCTGTTACTTCAAAATGATTAGAAACGTGGGTGGGTTCTACCTTTAGTGTTATGTGTCCAGTTGCTCCCGCTGCGTTGTAATCCGAAATCAATTCAGATGTTGAACACTGTTATTTCCTACCGAGTCAAATCATTTGATCCTTTCTTTGGGTTTTAACCCACGGACTTGAACATAAGGTCTCGGATTGTGTCAACTAGAGTGTGTTAAGTTGTGATTTCTTAACTCTCACTAGTAGCACATGATGTTGATCTTTGACCCAAGTTCTATCTTGTTGATTTTCCTTCTTGCAAAGTACTATCATCCCTAGTCTGTATACTTGTGTAGACGTTAATGCTATTGTTCGACCATTCAGAGAAAGATACTAACCGTGTCATTGTCAAATCTTCAGAATGGCTCGAGGAGGCCGTGGAGGCCGTGGAGGTCGCGGTAACCACAACGATGATGAGGATGATCTGCCGCCACCACCCTCGATGGCTCAAGTCTTGATGGCCATTGAGGAGAACCGTGGGCGCAATGAGCGCTTGCTTGAGCAGTTGGTGCAGCAGAATGCACGGAGGAACGAGTGCAACACTCTCACTGAATTTCTGCGCTCGCAGCCACCCACTTTTGCTTATGCTAAGGAACCACTGGAAGCTGATGATTGGCTTCGCGCATTGGAGCGCAAGTTCTCCGCGCTGCATGTCCCAGTGACTGAGCAAGTCAACTTTGCCACCTATCTCTTTGTTGGTGCAGCTGGCTGTTGGTGGGAAAGCCATGTGGCCTTGTTTCCAGCCAACCATGTCTTCACCTGGGCTGATTTTCGCACTGCCTTCCGTGCGGAGTACATTCCCCAGCCGATCATGGACTTGAAGAGGAGGGAGTTCCTGCATTTGCAACAGGGACGGATGGACCTCCGCACTTATGGTCGTGAGTTCAACTGATGCGGGGGTGCCCGATCTTCACGAAGGATCTGCTTGATGATAGAATCAACGCCACCTGAAGGGTACGAAGGAAACCCTCGATCCCAGCCAACAACGTTGTCGGGTAATGGAGAAGTAGTGCAACCTGACAAAACCGAAGCTAACTATTGCAATGCAACAACCAGCAACAAGTATTCGCCCAACCACACTCTCAGTTTCCAATCCACACAACCACGCACGAAGTTGGAAGCACGAACTGGTCGCCGCCTCAACGGCTGCTGTTGTAAATCACAAAGTGAGTTTACCCTCTCACAAGGCAAGTTTACAAGAGCTAAGGAGGAAGTGAACTCTCAAACAATATTCTGGTTGCACTTAGCTAACCTATGCTGAAAACAAATTGCCAAAGAGTTGTGCTTGAAGTGGGGAAAGGGGTACTTATACTAGGAACAACCCTCCTAGCTTAGGTGTGAAGCCAGCACGAAAATGAGGCTCAAATTCGTGGTAACTTGGGTGGTTGGGGAGCAGAAGTGTGGAGCCTCGCGCAGCAATAAATGTCTTGACAGCTTTGCATTGGAAATCACATATCTTTTGACTTGGGTCTTCAAATGATGCACGGTTTGTTTTGCTGGAAAGTAGACTTGATTTCCTGTCCAATGTGACCCTCCAAACATGTTACACAACATGTTCATGTGTCATGGTCCAGCAAGATCAGCGATGAAATCTGGAGCTGCGCTTGCGATGTTTGTTGATTGGAACAACTTGCTGGATTCCTTGGTGTAATCCTCCAACTCCTTCTCGTCCCACTGGACCCATGGGGTATAAGGTGAGGTCCTCAAGCAATGTACGCCGTTGATGAAGTCTTGTTCGTTGCACTTTTCTCCATAGGCTTGAATTATCTCCATAGGTAAAAACCTGAGTAAAAGCAACACACAAGACTTAGGCAGTATATAATTCTCATTCATATCAATATTAGAATCAGCTAGGAGCGCATTCACCTCTTGTTGTATATGTTTAGCACGACTCCTTGTCATGGGACCCAAGTGTGTCTTCTTTGTAGAGGTTTCAGCTTGTATTTTTGTAGCTTCATCTTGTGGACATGATGATGGATGAGATGAACCAGGGATGTCCTCATCATCCTCCCCCTCTTCAAAAGGAGTCGTCCTCGACTCTTGATCTTCTTGATTAATGCATGGAGACAAATCTGCTACGTTGAATGTTGGACTAACAGAATAGTCTTCAGGGAGGTCGATCTTGTAAGCATTATCATTTATCTTTGCCAACACTTTGAACGGTCCATCTCCACGAGGCAGGAGCTTGGATTTGCGTCGTTCAGGGAATCGATCTTTGCGCAAATGTATCCAAACCAGATCACCGGGCTCAAAAGTCACCTTCTTGCGGTTCTTGTTTGCCTTAGCGGCATAATACTTGGATTTCTTCTCAATCTCTTCTCTTGTCTTCTCATGAATTTTCTTCACATATGCAGCACGCTTGGAAGCATCCATGTTAATTCTCTCTTGTAAGGGAAGTGGCAGCAAGTCAATTGGGGCAAGTGGTTTGAATCCATAGACCACTTCAAATGGACACATGCTTGTGGTCGAGTGAACAGCTCTGTTGTAAGCGAACTCCACATGCGGCAAACACTCTTCCCACTCCTTTAAGTTCTTCTTGATCATTGTCCGTAGCAAAGCTGAAAGTGTACGGTTCACCACCTCTGTTTGGCCATCAGTTTGTGGGTGGCATGTTGTTGAAAACAGCAGCTTGGTTCCGAGCTTTGCCCACAATGTCTTCCAAAAATAGCTCATGAACTTCACATCACGATCTGATACGATGGTCCTCGGCATTCCGTGCAAACGCACAACTTCCCTGAAAAACAAATCAGCAACATGTGAAGCATCGTCGTTCTTGTGGCATGGAATGAAGTGTGCCATCTTTGAGAACCTATCTACAACAACAAAAACAGAATCCCTCCCCCTCTTTGTTCTAGGCAATCCCAAAACAAAATCCATGCTAATATCTTCCCATGGAGCATGCGGAACAGGTAGGGGAGTATATAAACCATAGGGGTTCAGTTTAGACTTAGCTTTGTGACATGTGACGCATCGCTGCACAAATTTCTCAACGTCCTTCCTCATCTTTGGCCAATAGAAGTGATCAGCCAGCAGCTCATATGTCTTCTCACGTCCAAAATGTCCCATTAATCCACCTGCATGTGATTCCTGCAACAACAAAGGCCGAACCGACGAATCTGGAACACACAATTTGTTAGCCCTGAAAAGAAAACCATCATGCACATGGTATTTTTCCCATCCTTTTCCATCTTTGCATTTTTCATATGGCTCCATAAAGACATGATCAGTACTATACAATTCTTTTAAACTCTCAAGTCCTGGTACTTTTACTTCCAATTGATTCAATAGAACATGTCTACGAGACAAAGCATCAGCTACCATATTTTCTTTGCCTTTCTTGTACTTTACAACATATGGGAAAGTTTCAATGAATTCTACCCATTTAGCATGTCTTCTATTCAATTTAGCTTGTCCTTTCAAATGTTTCAAAGCCTCATGATCAGAATGTACAACAAATTCCTTAGGCCATAAATAGTGCTGCCATGTTTCAAGCGCTCTAACCAAAGCATATAATTCTTTATCATACACAGAATAATTCAGTTGTGCACCACTTAGCTTTTCACTAAAATATGCAATTGGTTTACGTTCCTGCATTAAGACACCTCCAATGCCTATTCCACTAGCATCACATTCGATTTCAAAAGTTTTAGTGAAATCAGGCAAAACCAGCAAAGGTGCTTCAGTTAATTGTCTCTTAAGTTCAATGAAAGCTTCTTCTTGTGGCGCACCCCATTTAAAAGCAACTCCTTTTTTTGTCAATTCATGCAAAGCTGCAGCAATGCTACTAAAATCTTTCACAAATCTCCTATAGAAACCAGCAAGGCCAAGAAAACTTCTCACCTGGCTTATATTGATAGGAGTTGGCCAATTCTTAATTGCTTCCACCTTAGAGTCATCAACTTCAATTCCCTGTCCTGAAACAACATAGCCAAGAAAAACAACCTTGTTTGTGCAAAACGAGCACTTCTCAATATTAGCATATAGTTTTTCTGCTCTTAGCACATCCAAAACTTGTTTGATATGTTCTATATGTTCATCTATGGATTTGCTGTAGATTAGGATGTCATCAAAGTACACAACAACAAACTTTCCAATGTAAGCTCTCAAAACATGATTCATTAATCTCATGAAGGTACTGGGTGCATTGGTTAATCCAAAAGGCATGACTAACCACTCATACAAACCAAATTTTGTTTTGAAAGCTGTTTTCCATTCATCACCTTCTTTCATCCTAATCTGATGGTACCCACTTCTCAAATCAATTTTAGAGAACACAACAGAACCACTCAATTCATCTAGCATATCATCTAACCTAGGAATAGGATGACGATACCTAACAGTTATATTATTGATGGCCCTACAATCAACACACATGCGCCAAGTACCATCCTTCTTAGGCACTAAAATTACAGGTACAGCACAAGGACTTAAACTTTCACGCACATAGCCTTTTCCTAAAAGTTCTCGTACTTGCCTTTGTATCTCCTTTGTTTCTTCAGGATTGGCGCGGTAGGCAGGTCGATTGGGAAGTGATGCTCCTGGAATGAGGTCAATTTGATGTTCTATGCCACGCAATGGAGGTAGACCAGCGGGTATATCCTCCGGAAAGACATCTTTAAAATCCTGCAAGAGATCACGAACAGCTCTAGGAAGACAAGTTAAGTCATTAGCAAAAATCACGTCATCCTTGTACACGAGTACAACGACAACTTGATCTGGGTTTTGTCTCACATCTCTCATTTCTGATTTTGTGGCTAACATGACTAAGTTCTCTCCCTCTCTTTTATTTTTACCACTCATATTTGGCTTGTGGCACTCACTCGCTGTTTTGTGGATGTCTCTCGAATTCTTTTTTTCTCACTTACTATTTTTACTTCAGAAACTTTCTGTACATGCTCAGCCATGATTTGTTGTGGTGTCATTGGTCGAAGCACCAAATCTTTTCCTTTCCACTTGATGGTGTATTGGTTGGTTCTACCACAATGTTGAGCTGAAAGATCATATTGCCAAGGCCTTCCCAACAGCAAGTGACACACTTTCATAGGCACAACGTCACACTCAACGGTGTCAATATAGTCACCAATCTTGAATTGGACCTTCACCATATGTGTGATTTTCAGTTCACCACAATCACTCAGCCATTGGACATGATATGGGTGGGGATGCTGCAGCAGTTTCAGCCCAAGTTTCTCACACATTTCTATACTAGCAAGATTGTGGCAACTTCCACCATCAATAATAACCTTGCATACTTTGTCATGAACTCTCGCCCTTGTTTGGAACAAATTGTGTCGCTGTCCAATGTCATCTTCTTTAATCTGCACACTCAAAACTTTTGTGACAACAAGGGAGGTGCCTTCTTCAAAATCACAATATTTCTGCTCATTTCCTTGTGTAGCATCATCGTCCTCATCTTCTTCTATATCACTACAGGAATCATATTCTCCATTTTCCATGATCAACATAGCACGCTTGTTGGGGCATTCCTTCCTCATGTGGCCACGGCCACCACATGTAAAGCATTCAATTTGGCTGCTTTTCCCACTTGATCCCATTGAAGATGTGGTTGATGCAGCAGGTTTACTTCTCTCCTTTTGGGCTGATGTTTCACTTCCAATTGGGCCTGCACGCACATTGGACCGGCTACCACTTGCAGAATTTGCCATTATACCTTTTCCAACATTGAATTGTGGCACAAACTTACTCCCACTTGATGTAGCTCTAGCTGAAAATGGGATAGTTCTGCTTGGCCTTGAGTCTTCTTGCAATTGTCGTTCAGCCTTGGAAGCTAGATGCACCAACTCCACAACATTGCGATATGGCTGCAAATCAACAACTCGCTTCACATTTGAATTCAGCCCAAACAGAAACCTTGACATGGATTGC
Source organism: Poa pratensis (assembly GCA_947311845.1). Classification (NCBI taxonomy): domain Eukaryota; kingdom Viridiplantae; phylum Streptophyta; class Magnoliopsida; order Poales; family Poaceae; genus Poa; species Poa pratensis. Next base: position 60,938,987 of record CAMZMU010000055.1, on the reverse strand, counting down.
TCTTCATCTTCATGTATATTGGCTCTTATCATTGACTTCTCCATCTCCTTATGATACTCTTCAACAGACATTTTTCCTTGCCTCAAATTCTGGAGCTTGTCAAAGATGTCACGCTTATAATGCTTTGGGATGAATCTGGCCCTCATTTCTCTTTTCATTTCAGCCCATGTAGCAACAGCAGGTTCTCCCTCTTCTTCTCGCTGGTTTTGAACTTGCTCCCACCAGATTAGAGCATAGTCTTCAAATTCAAGAGATGCCATTGCTAATTTCTTCGCTTCAGAATAGTTGTGCATGCGAAAAATCTTGTCAACTTTTAATTCCCATGTGAGGTATGTTTCTGGATCAGATCCACCATCAAACTTAGGCATGGTAAATTTAAGTTTACCAAACCTCTCCTCCTCGTGCCGCACACGACCATAGTTGCCTTGGCGATGAAATCTGCCATTTCGTTGCTGCTCATAATTATCTTCCTCAAATTCTTCTTCGGTATCTTCATCGTGTAAATTGGCCCTCCGGTGGCCGCCTCCACGACCAGCAGCACCTTCACCACGACCCCGACCAGCAGCACCTTCACCACGACCACGACCAGCAGCACCTTCATCACGACCACGACCAGCAGCACCAACATTTCCACACCTGGGAGCTCCATGTACACTTGCATCTTCAGGACCTTGACGTAGCTCTCGCACAATATCAGCAACAAGATCAGCCCTCATTGCTTCAATATTTTGGGTGAGCTGCTCGTTCACATTGCCCATAAGTTGTTGCAAATCTTGTGACAACTTGTCTTGCTTCTCTTCAATTGGGTCAAGGCTGTTTCTGAACTCTCGACGGAGATGATCACGCAAGGCATTGAAGTGAAACCGTGTGATGGGCTCACTGAGATGCCCATTGCCTTCAACCTCGTACGGGTCTCCGTTACCTGCCATGATTAGTTGTGCAAAGCCCTATACTACAACACGATATATGTGTGTAACACCTATCTCACCTTCACTTACCAACCGAAGCTCATGTAACTTCCAAGTGAGAGCAGAACATGTTCAACTGTGGTGCCGGTGGTTGGTACAAAGAGAGATAATTAAGCGAATACAAGTCTAGGGTTGCACATGCAGGGGCTGTTTTGTGGAGCTTTGGGTGGGGTATATATGTGGAAAACAACACACTAATCTGCAGTCTAGTTCTTGTTAAACCAAGTAATCATCCACACAAGATTCGAATGCCTTAGTTGCTGAATAGGATATAAGTGTAGAACAAGAACACACACCAATGAATCAGATTTGCTGCAGCAAGAATTTTTGGATGATACACACTTGACTAGTGTTTCAGCTCACACCACATAAACAAGGATTTCTCAAGATATAAGTGAAGATCAGTCCCAGATTTTCTCTTCTTTCTTTCTGTCCTTTTTTTTCTCTTTTTTTTTTTGACAAACTTTTCAACAGGGGACTTTGATCTGAACACACACTTGGTGGAACTTCACGAATTTTATTTTGCAATGGAAGAACTCAACAACCAAAACAGGAGCTGAAACTTTGGCAGCAAACAACCACGAACAGATCTGATTTTTCTGGGTCGAGAACAAGGTTGTAATCAGATCTAACCAGGATGGATGGATAGCACACGAAGAGATCTTTCCAAAAAGCAAAAGAACACTAAAAACGGACTCCGAATGTGAAAGATAAACACGATTTGGTGGAGGATACAGATCTGAAATTTCTGGACGAAAATGAACACAAAAGAACAGAATGGATGGGGAAACACTCAGCAACTAAAACAAAAGATCTAATGGACAAGAACCTGATAAAACTCACCAAAACAACAGATCTAAGGCTGCAAAAGGCTCTAGGTAAAGGGAAATATTTTTGTGGGGCTTTTTCTGGACTATAGGATTGAAAACAACTAAAACTAAACAAGGGATACAAGATCCTACCGTGTCAATCAAGGCTCTGATACCAAGATGATGCGGGGTGCCCGATCTTCACGAAGGATCTGCTTGATGATAGAATCAACGCCACCTGAAGGGTACGAAGGAAACCCTCGATCCCAGCCAACAACGTTGTCGGGTAATGGAGAAGTAGTGCAACCTGACAAAACCGAAGCTAACTATTGCAATGCAACAACCAGCAACAAGTATTCGCCCAACCACACTCTCAGTTTCCAATCCACACAACCACGCACGAAGTTGGAAGCACGAACTGGTCGCCGCCTCAACGGCTGCTGTTGTAAATCACAAAGTGAGTTTACCCTCTCACAAGGCAAGTTTACAAGAGCTAAGGAGGAAGTGAACTCTCAAACAATATTCTGGTTGCACTTAGCTAACCTATGCTGAAAACAAATTGCCAAAGAGTTGTGCTTGAAGTGGGGAAAGGGGTACTTATACTAGGAACAACCCTCCTAGCTTAGGTGTGAAGCCAGCACGAAAATGAGGCTCAAATTCGTGGTAACTTGGGTGGTTGGGGAGCAGAAGTGTGGAGCCTCGCGCAGCAATAAATGTCTTGACAGCTTTGCATTGGAAATCACATATCTTTTGACTTGGGTCTTCAAATGATGCACGGTTTGTTTTGCTGGAAAGTAGACTTGATTTCCTGTCCAATGTGACCCTCCAAACATGTTACACACGAACATGTTCATGTGTCATGGTCCAGCAAGATCAGCGATGAAATCTGGAGCTGCGCTTGCGATGTTTGTTGATTGGAACAACTTGCTGGATTCCTTGGTGTAATCCTCCAACTCCTTCTCGTCCCACTGGACCCATGGGGTATAAGGTGAGGTCCTCAAGCAATGTACGCCGTTGATGAAGTCTTGTTCGTTGCACTTTTCTCCATAGGCTTGAATTATCTCCATAGGTAAAAACCTGAGTAAAAGCAACACACAAGACTTAGGCAGTATATAATTCTCATTCATATCAATATTAGAATCAGCTAGGAGCGCATTCACCTCTTGTTGTATATGTTTAGCACGACTCCTTGTCATGGGACCCAAGTGTGTCTTTGTAGAGGTTTCAGCTTGTATTTTTGTAGCTTCATCTTGTGGACATGATGATGGATGAGATGAACCAGGGATGTCCTCATCATCAACCATCTCTCTCGTTACGCCCCAAGGGATGTGACCAATGATGCTGACAAGCAAGAGCTGTTCCGCAAGGGTCTGACTCCGCAGCTTCGCTATGAGTTGCTGCCCTTCAGGTTCCAGACCTATCAGGAGCTGTTCAACCAGGCTTTTACTCTCGAGCAAGGAAGAAAGGAACTTGAGTCTTCCAAGAGGCCCGCACACGGGGACCACCAGAGTTCCTCGGGTTCTGAGAGCAAGAAGCGCAGGGTGTTTGTTCCCTACAGCGCTGTGCCGCGTGCTCCATTCATGCCAAGAGCCGCAGGATACAGGCCACCACCTCTGCGCCCCACTACTTCGACACTTGGGGTAGGCGGGAGTGGGTACCGTCCTATGCTGCCTGCTCCACCTGGAGTCACTTGCTACACCTGTGGCCAGGCTGGCCACTACTCCAGGGAGTGTCCCCAGAAGGCACCTCCCGCGATAACTCCTGCACGAGCCCCTGCCATTCCAGCTGGCAAGGCTGGACCTATTGTGCATGGTCGACTGAACCACATCTCTGCTGAAGAAGCTGAAGAAGACCCCGGCGTTCTCATGGGTGAGTTACGAATCAACAACAACCGTGCTATAGTTTTGTTTGATTCTGGAGCATCGCATTCATTCATATCCATAGCTTTTGCAAAAGACCACAAAATACCGTTCGAGAAAATGAGCTGTCCCCTAGTGATCGCCACACCTGGCTCCAAATGGCAAACTGATGGGGTTACTCCTGAAGTTCAGATTACTATCGGTTACTACTCTTTTCCTTTCGCCTTGGTAGCTCTGAGGTCAAGTGGCATTGATGTCATACTGGGCATGAACTGGCTAGCCAAATACCAGGCTAATCTCGACTGTGCTGCCAAGACCGTCACCGTGACCAATTCCTCCAGCGACAGTGTTAAGTATTGGTCTGCACTGTCAAGGCCTCCATCTTCAATCATACCCAACTCACCTGAGATTCTCCTTTGCTTTATGGAAGGCGAATCCATCCTGAAATCCAGGACATACACGTGGTGTGTGACTTCCCGGATGTGTTCCCGGAAGAATTGCCTGGCATGCCTCCTGCCCGAAGTGTGGAGTTTGTCATAGAGCTACTTCCCGGTACCGCTCCAATTTCCAAGAAGCCCTACCGTATGCCGGTGGAAGAGTTGGCTCTGTTGAAGGAGCAAATTGATCAACTGTTAGCAAAGGATTTCATCCAGCCTAGCAGTTCACCTTGGGATTGTCCGGTACTCTTTGTCAAGAAGAGGGATTCCACCGTGCCTCGTCTAGTCTCTGACTATCGACCGTTGAATGCGGTGACAATCAAGAACAAGTACCCTATCCCTCGCATCAATGATCTGTTGGATCAGTTAGCTGGTGCAACAGTATTCTCCAAGATGGATCTGAGGTCAGGCTACCATCAGATCAAGATCAGAAAGGAGGATATTCCAAAGACGACATTTGTTACTCGCTATGGCTCATATGAGTATACCGTCATGTCCTTTGGCCTCACCAATGCTCCAGCTACTTTCATGAGGCTCATGAACTCTGTCTTCATGGATTATCTCGACAAGTTTGTCGTCATTTACATCGATGACATCCTCTTTTATTCCAAAACCGATGAAGAGCATGCCGAACATCTTCGTTTGTTTCTGACACGACTTCGAGAACACCGCCTCTATGCCAAGTTCTCCAAGTGTGAGTTTTGGTTGGATAATCTCATCTTCCTTGGTCATGTGATATCCACTAATGGTGTGGCTGTCATTCCCGACAAGATTCAGTCCATTTTGGATTGGAAAACTCCAATGTCAGTCAAGGACATCCGTAGCTTTCTCGGATTGGCAGGTTATTACCGCCGGTTCATCGAAGGTTTCTCCAAGATAGCCAAGGCCCTGACTGACCTTCTAAAGAAGGATAAAAAGTTCGTATGGACGGCCGAAGCTGAAGAGAGCTTCAAAACACTGAAAGCCAAACTCACGTCCGCTCCTGTGCTTGTCTTGCCGGACACGAGCAAGGATTTCGTCGTCTTCTGTGACGCCTCTCTACAAGGTTTGGGCTGTGTGCTAATGCAAGATGGCCATGTGGTGGCATATGCTTCTCGCCAACTTAAGCCGCATGAGCTCAATTACCCTACTCATGATCTAGAACTTGCCGCGGTGGTCTATGCTTTGAAACAATGGAGACCATACCTGTTTGGTAACCGTTGCGAGATATTCTCGGATCACAAGAGTCTGAAGTACCTTTTTACTCGGCCGGATTTAAATCTCAGGCAAAGGCGTTGGTTGGAGTTGATCAAGGACTATGATGTGAGTATGAACTATCAACCCGGCAAAGCAAACGTCGTGGCTGACGCGCTAAGTCGGAAGTCCTATTGCAACAATTTGATGATTGAAAAGGCCCAACCTGCCCTTCATGAAGAGTTCTCTCGTTTGAACTTAGAAATGGTTCCCTCCGGCTACCTTGGAAATCTGGAGATCAAATCTACTCTAGTAGACCAGATTAAGGAAGCTCAAACCCGTGACAAGGGTATTCTGAAAATCAAAGAGAACATTGCTAGCGGAAAGGCCAAATGCTTCTCTATCAATGAATCCGGAGTTGTTTATTTTGGTGACCGCTTGGTGGTGCCAAAGAAACAAAAATTGAGGGAGTTGATCCTCCAAGAAGCTCATGAATCTCCTCTCTCTATTCATCCCGGTAGTACCAAAATGTACCAAGACCTTTGACCACAATTCTGGTGGACTCGGATGAAATGAGAAATTGCCAAATATGTTGTTGAATGCAACACCTGTCGACGGGTAAAGGCTGAACTTCAAAGGCCTCCCGGCACTCTTCGCCCTATTGCAGTCCCCGAGTGGAAATGGGATGAAATTGGTATGGACTTCATCACCGGGTTTCCTAGATCCCAAAAGGGCAACAATGCAATCTGGGTAATCATTGATCGTCTTTCCAAGGTTGCTCACTTCCTACCAGTCCGTGATGATATACGGGCAAGTCAACCTGCTGACTTATATTTGGCTCGTATTGTTCCATTGCATGGGGTCCCTCTGAGGATCATATCGGACCGTGGAAGTATCTTTGTATCCAAATTCTGGCAGAGTTTCCAAACTGCTATGGGGTCTCGTCTCAACTTCAGTACCGCTTACCATCCCCAAACTGATGGTTAGACCGAAAGAGTGAATCAAGTGTTGGAAGACATGCTTCGGACATGTGTAATCTCTTTTGGCAAGGGTTGGGAAAAGTATCTCCCTTTCGCGGAGTTCTCCCACAACAATAGCTATCAAGCTAGTCTGGGCATGGCTCCATTCGAGGCTCTATATGGAAGAAAATGCCGCACTCCTCTGAATTGGTCCGAGACCGGAGAGAGAGCACTCTTTGGTCCGGATGTGATCAATGAAGCTGAGGAGAAGGTTCGAATCATAAGAGAGAATCTGAAGATTGCTCAGTCTAGGCAGAAGAGCTACTATGATAAGCACCATCAGGAAATTCACTATGAAATTAGTGATAAAGCTTATCTCCGTGTCTCTCCCCTCCGTGGCGTTCGCCGCTTCGGTATCAAAGGAAAATTGGCCCCTCGCTATGTTGGCCCTTTCACCATTCTGGCCAAGCGAGGAGATCTTTCGTATCAATTGGAGTTACCGGTCAAATTCCCAAATGTACATGATGTGTTTCATGTCTCCCAACTTCGCCGGTGTTTTAAGGATCCTATCCATGGGGTCAATCATGAAGAACTGGATCTCCAGGAAGACCTCACTTATCGCGAGCATCCTATTCGTGTCCTGGATGAAGCCGAAAGGAAGACCCGTAGCAAGACTACTAAGTTGCTGAAAATTCAGTGGTCTCACCATTCCGAGGAAGAAGCAACTTGGGAACGAGAGTCTAGTCTTCGCGAGGAGTATCCTGACTTCTTTCCGCAACCTTAGAATCTCAGGACGAGATTCCTGTGAGGGGGTAGAATTGTAACAGCCCAAAATTGTGAAACTCAAAACCCGAGTAAAATTTTCGCTTTTGCATTTTCATTCATGCATCATGGCATCATTTGTTCAATTGCTCATGTTGAAACCAAGTTTTGGACAACAAATTAAAACAAAAGGGAAACCAAAAGCAATACTTGTTTCCAAACAAGTTACACTCCAATGAGTTGGTTGTGACAAAACCAACTCAACTAAACTCCCATATTTGTCAAGGAAGTTCCAAGAGTTTGGAAATAATATTTCTCAATTGCTATAAATTTTCCAAATGAGCAACATTTTGAAATTTAGCAAAATGCCATAAACTAACCCAATGAACAAATGTCATTCAAACTATTTTATTTTGCAACGCCAAATTTTGTGGTACCTGTACATGCAGTTGGGAGGCTACCCAAAATTTCTCAATTTTTTATAAAATGTTTAAGTGCCCTAATAAAATCATTGAAAAGCTACTGGTTTTATTAACAAATGAGGAAAGGACCTATCCGTGATGGTCAAAAGTTAACGCGGGGGTTTTTGCAAATTTTCCTTTCTTCTTCGTCGTTGTAGCGACCGCACGCCGCGCTCCCGCCGGACCACCTCGTCGCCCTGCCACCGACGCCGCGTCGGGGCCCCCTCTGCCTTCACCGCAGGAAGACACGCACCCCGGGGCCCTCTGCTCCCCATCCCTCACTCGCTCCCCGCTCCCGTGCTTCCCCTTCCTCTTCCCCTGCGAGCTCCGCACCATGGCCATGGCGGCCGTGCTCGTCGCCGTCGCCTGAGAGCATCCCGAGCAAATCGAAGACAGTAGAAAGCTCCGCCGCCTCGCCTGCTACTCCTCTGCCAGAGGAATCGAGCCCGGAGGCTGCACATCGCCGCCGCCGTCCACATTTTCGCCACCGCATCCCGAGCTCCGCCGCGGTCGATTCCTGCCGCTACGGTCCACCTCCGGCGTCGCCGTTGCTCCACACGTGTTCGTGGTGAGCTTCCCGTGCCATAGCACCCCTTCCCCTCTCCTTTCTCGAGCTAGCGCGTGCTCCACGCCGGAGACCTCGTCGCCGAAGTTTCCGTCGCCGTCGCACGCGTTGACGTTCGCTCGGAATAAATCCGGAATCAACTCGGAATTCCGGATGATCGGAAAAATCCGATCATCTACTTACTTGATTCCGACACAATCCAGTACCGCTTTTGCTCATTTCGGAATGAACTCGGAATTAATCCGGATTAATCCGAGCGCTTCGGAATTTCGACTGGAATCCGAGTTGGACCAGTACCAAGAGAGCTTTCCTGTTCCATTTTTCTTTGGTTCCTTTTTAACTTGGATAAATATTGTAATGTTTCTTCTAATTCTTTCTAATTTGGCTAAGTAAGTCCATTGTTGTTTAAACATAAAGTGAAAAAGGACATAAGTAAAAGAGGAAATAAAATGTAATAACTTGTTATCGGTGCTTCCGAAAAATGCATGTTTTATACTGAAACATCCAGAAGATTGGGAGCTATCCATTAAACTCAAGCTCATGAATATTTGATTACAAAAATGCGTGAATCTCCTGAACATTGCATCTGCACCTGATCATGTCTTTTCATCGGCAAGTTAACCCTAGGGTTTCAACTTTCCTAATCAACAAGTAAATATGCTATCTTGCTCAACTCTACGGAATATTCGAGATGTGCCCCCTTGCGCGTCCGAACTCCGTTTAAATTGAATAGATTGAATCATCCCCTCTCCGAGGATTTAAAATGTCATGTCATCATGTGTTTGCGCATTGCCTTCATCAAAGCTTGTGTGGTGATTGATTGTTTCTCTGTTGTTATGCTTCGATAGATCCAGCAGCCGGGGTTATACCGCAATACCCCGACGATCCCTACTACCAGCCGTATCAACAAGGCAAGCGTAATCCCCCTCTGAGCATATCTTATCCTATGTTTCCGCAAATATTTTCTCCACTATAATATTGCATGCGGTTCTAAATGTCAATTTTCTTGGATTAGAGTATCCTATAGTTGCATTAAGATTCGATGCCATTACCTGTTTCCCGTCCTATTATCAATAGGTTTGTATTGTTGGCCGGAGATACTCAACTATGCAATGTTGATGCTTAGCCATGCTTAGTTATATGTTTATCTGTCCGATGGATGTGTTATGTTGGAAACAGGTGTTGAATGTTCAGATGATGGTGGCGAATTGTGGTAACAGGTAATAAGATGCTAAAAGGTGGGGATGAGAGGCCACTGTGGTTGTGGTGTTTTGTCTCGTTCTCGCCGCCTAATTGCGAGTTCTTTACCTCCAGAACCAAGACTGAGCGTGCAACCATGTGTGAGGCCTATGCAATTGCAGGAACCCTCATAGACTAAATAACTCGGGCGGGCTAGCCAGGGTCCTCTAGTTCGGGCTTCCATTTGCGCGTGCGTGATGATGGTGGTATGAACTGGGATGAGGATGGTGGTGTTAGGAGAGTAAGTGGCCGTGGGGCAGGGTGTTGGAGGCACTGAACCTGTCCTGCCGTCACTGATGATCCTGGAAAGTCCTTAACGAGGGAGAAGTCGACACCGCTCCCACCCAGCCGGCTTTCCAAGGAAGAGAGCTAATGCGCAGGTAATGGGCCGGACGGTACGCGTGGCAAACATTGTACACCCCTGCAGGGTAAATCTTTTCGAAAAGCCGTGTCCACGGTTATGGATGACTTGGGAAAGGACGATAAGATCATAGAATAACTTGAACGGAATGATTAAAAACTGGCTATTAAAGGTACCACTCAGGAATGCAAGGTTGACTTCCTCGAGGGAGATTCGGGGAGGTGCCTTTGATGAACAGGTACAGTGGTTGATGATGAGAAAAGTGATCAAGAAAAGAGTTACTCCTTACCTCTTTTGAAAATACACTGAATAGTCGATGCCATTGAGTTATGTTTTCATGAAATAAAATCAGCTTTATGCAAAACAACCATATAACTTTGAAAGCCTCATCGAGCTAAAGCTCTATATATAATCTTGCGAGTTCGTCGAACTCAACGTCGTTTGTTTTGTTTCAGAGGAGGACTTCACCAACCTCGAAGGTAGGTTCTTTGTGGACGTCAACGAGTAGTCTGGGGTTCCCAGGTGGCAGCTTGGGACATCCCGGAACAGCTGGCGCTGGATGTTTATCTGTAGGCCTCTTAGGACATAATTTGGTTCTTGTTGTTTAGAACAACCTAATTCGCTTCCGCTTGAAGTAATGTTGGGTCTGTGACCTCTGGATGTCATTTGCTATCTTTCTCTATTATAAGAGTTGAACTATATGCTTTGTGTCGTAGAGTCTGTGATGTGCCAGTTGTTCCACAAGTCTTGATCTCTCTATTATACATTGAGGGTTGTGCCTGTGTTAAGGCATCAATCGGGGTGTTGCGTTGCCGAGGATCCATACCGAGCAACACTGCCAAAGGTTTTGGCCGGGGATTGGTAAACCCGTAACCTCGGCTGTATCGCTTAACCGGTGACACACAACATCACTGTATAACAGTCGGGTCGGGGAGCCACAGACCGCGCATGCACATAAATTAGTGTTTGGGTTTTAGTGCCCGCCCGGGAGTCGGAATCCGATCCAAATTTATGTTGGGTCCTTACTTATGTATATAAATGTGATGTTACATGGAAAGAGCCAATATCAAACTCCGATGTGTGTCCCGCTTCACGCACATAAATTACCCCGCACGACGTTTCTGCACTTATAGGGAAAAAAATTCCCAATCCACGAGAACGGAGATATTTTGTGATAAGTTCAGATCAATTCAGGATTTATATGTTCCTATGACCTACCCTATAAAAAACAAGTAAAAACTTCACATGTGATATGGACTTTCAAGGCCGGTCAAAGTAGTAGACCGCGCGTGCACACCAATTAGGGTTTGGGTTTTAGTGCCCGCCCGGCAGTCGGAATCCGATCCAAATTTATGTTGGGTCCTTACTTATGTATATAAATGTGATGTTACATGGAAAGAGCCAATATCCAACTCCGATGTGTGTCCCGCTTCACGCAGATAAATTACCCCGCACGACGTTTCCGCACTTATAGTGAAAAAATTACCAATCAACGAGAACGGAGATATTTTGTGATAAGTTCGGATCAATTTAGGATTTGTATGTTCCTATGACCTACCCTATAAAAAACAAGTAAAAACTTCACATGTGATATGGACTTTCAAGGCCGGTCAAAGTAGTAGACCGCGCGTGCACATAAATTAGGGTTTGGGTTTTAGTGCCCGCCCGGGAGTCGGAATCCAATCCAAATTTATGTTGGGTCCTTACTTATGTATATAAATGTGATGTTACATGGAAAGAGCCAATATCCAACTCCGATGTGTGTCCCGCTTCACGCACATAAATTACCCCGCACAACGTTTCTGCACTTATAGGGAAACAATTCCCGATCAACAAGAACGGAGATATTTTGTGATAAGTTCGGATCAATTTAGGATTTGTATGTTCCTATGGCCTGCCCTATAAAAAACAAGAAAAAACTTCACATGTGATATGGACTTTCAAGGCCGGTCAAAGTAGTAGACCGCGCGTGCACACAAATTAGGGTTTGGGTTTTAGTGCACGCCCGGGAGTCGGAATCCGATTCAATTTTATGTTGGGTCCTTACTTATGTATATAAATGTGATGTTACATGGAAAGAGCCAATATCCAACTCCGATGTGTGTCCCGCTTCACGCACATAAATTACCCCGCACGACGTTTCTGCACTTATAGGGAAAAAATCCCAATCCACGAGAACGGAGATATTTTGTGATAAGTTCAGATCAATTTAGGATTTGTATGTTCCTATGACCTACCCTATAAAAAACAAGTAAAAACTTCACAAGTGATATAGACTTTCAAGGCAGGTCAAAGTAGTAGACCGCGCGTGCACATAAATTAGGGTTTGGTTTTTAGTGCCCGCCCGGGAGTCGGAATCCGATCCAAATTTATGTTGGGCCTTACTTATGTATATAAATGTGATGTTACATGGAAAGAGCCAATATCCAACTCCGATGTGTGTCCCGCTTCACGCACATAAATTACCCCGCACGACGTTTCTGCACTTATAGGGAAAAAATTCCCGATCAACAAGAACGGAGATATTTTGTGATAAGTTTGGATCAATTTAGGATTTGTATATTCCTATGACCTACCCTATAAAAAACAAGTAAAACTTCACATGTGATATGGACTTTCAATGCCGGTCAATGTAGCAGACCGCGCGTGCACATAAATTAGGGTTTGGGTTTTAGTACCCGCTAGGGAGTCGGAATCCGATCCAAATTTATGATGGGTCCTTACTTATGTATATAAATGTGATGTTACATGGAAAGAGCCAATATCAAAATCCGATGTGTGTCCCGCTTCACGCAGATAAATTACCCCGCACGACGTTTCTGCACTTATAGGGAAACAATTCCCGATCAACAAGAACGGAGATATTTTGTGATTTGTTCGGTTCAATTTAGGATTTGTATGTTCCTATGACCTACCCTATAAAAAACAAGTAAAAACTTCACATGTGAGATGGACTTTCAAGGCCGGTCAAAGTAGTAGACCGCGCGTGCACACAAATTAGGGTTTGGGATTTAGTGCACGCCCGGGAGTCGGAATCCGATCCAAATTTATGTTGGGTCCTTACTTATGTATATAAATGTGATGTTACATGGAAAGAGCCAATATCCAACTCCGATGTGTGTCCCGCTTCACGCAGATAAATTACCCCGCACGACGTTTCCGCACTTATAGGGAAAAAATTCCCGATCAACGAGAACAGAGATGTTTTGTGATAAGTTCGGATCATTTTAGGATTTGTATGTTCCTATGACCTACCCTATAAAAAACAAGTAAAAACTTCACATGTGATATGGACTTTCAAGGCCGGTCAAAGTAGTAGACCGCGCGTGCATATAAATTAGGCTTTGGGTTTTAGGGCCCGCCCGGGAGTCGGAATCCGGTCCAAATTTATGTTGGGCCTTACTTATGTATATAAATGTGATGTTACATGGAAAGAGCCAATATCCAACTCCGATGTGTGTCCCGCTTCAAGCACATAAATTACCCCCGCACGACGTTCCTGCACTTATAGGAAAAAAATTCCCAATCGACGAGAACGGAGATATTTTGTGATAAGTTTGGATCAATTTAGGATTTGTATGTTCCTATGACCTACCCTATAAAAAAGTAAAAACTTCACATTGATATGGACTTTCAAGGCCGGTCAAAGTAGTAGACCGCGCGTGCACACAAATTAGGGTTTGGGTTTTAGTGCACGCCCGGAGTCAGAATCCGATCCAAATTTATGTTGGGTCCTTACTTATGTATATAAATGTTGATGAGGACATCCCTAGCTCTTATACGCTTTCTCCAATTGAAGATGTTGCTGTTCAAGATAAACCAAATGAATTAAGGATTGGACCAATGACAAGATCAAGAACCAAGTTATTAGAACAGCAGGTGAACTCACTCTTATTAGAATATGATGTTTCTAATTCTGAGAATTTTATACTACCTAAATCTATGCATTTATGTATGATCAGGGTTATTGATAACACGAGCATTCATGGAGGAGAGGAGCTGTAAGGCATGGAGTACATGGAGGATCACATGAAGAACAACAAGAATTTAATGGAGGATAAATTTCAGGACAAACACCACAAGTGCTTGAGGGAGGAGAGGGAGGCAGGAGCACAAGTGGAGATGCAAGAAGGAGGCGTACAGCCCCCTGTTTGTGGCGCCAAGGAGGAGTCCTAGTCACCCTAGGACTTGGACCTGCGTGTCCCGTTTTTTAGGCCGAACCCAATTGGGTCGGTTTGTATCCAGTTAGGTTGACCCAATCCGAGTTGGGCTAGGTGGGAGGGCTCTCTGGCTACTGGCCGCACCCCTCCCCCATATATACTCCTTTGTTGCGAGATGATTAGGTTAGACTACGATAAAACATAAACCCTAGAACCTCTAGATTGGATCGCTGCTAAGCATTCATCTTGAAGTATTGTTACTGCTTGCAAATTCTGCGTGTTATCTGCTGTTCCATTGGGAATAAGGAGGTACAGGACCACTTGTAGTCGGTGGCTACTTGTGCAAGCGTGTGGAGTTGAGAATATCCATAGGGTTGCAAGCTATTGCATTGGCAATAGGGATCGGCCAGGAGAGTTTTCAGTATCACACGAGGTATCTACATCATCTATCCACGGATCCATCACCATCTCGCTGAGAAGATCGGGCCACCCCATATCATCTTGGTATCAGATTCACAGGTTTACTCGGTGAGAATTTTCCATACCCTAGTTATTTGAGTGTTTTTATTCCTATCCAGAAAAAGCCATACAAAAAAATATTAGGTCTAGATATTGCCATAGCCTTAGATCAACCCGATTTGCATCTTCTAGTTGTTGTTTGTGTTGATCGTTGCGTCCCTGTTTTTCTTTTGTGTCGAGTTGCTAGGTTTAGTTTTTACTTAGGTTTAGTTGTTGTTTCCGAGTCGAGTTCTTTTGTTTTCCTTTTCGAGTCCATAATCAAAAAAATCCCAAAAATAGTTGCTTCCGAGTTGGTTTTTCAGTCGAATCCGAGTCCAACTAGTAATCTCTACTGCGGCTCAGAGTTTCTGCCGTGGTCATCGTCGTTGAAATTGGAGTCTCTTCCGAACTCGGAATCACTTCCGACCGTGGCACAAAAACGTGTACTTCTCTGCCACGAATCCGAGTACAACTAGAACTAGTTCTTTTGCAATCTTCTTAGGATTTCCAATCCGTATCTTTGAGAGATTTAGACACAGCCTATCTACACATATATTTAGGAGCTTACCTTCAAGACTAGCTATTTTTCTTGCTCACAGGCTGCTCAATAGGTTTCGTTGCACGGCGTTGTTTTTCTGAAAAAATTTGCTGTTACTGTAGCAATCTTGAGAAAGTATAAAAAAGAGTGGAAAAATCAAAAGAATCAAAAAAAAAAGAGAGAGAGAGAGAAGAGGCCTGCAAGTTGATTATAGCTACTGAAGTCTTGGGAGCTGATTATATTGCTGTTTGCACTAGTAAATTGAGCAATCTTGTGCCTGTTTTTCATTGAGCTATTGCTAGTGTCTTTCGAGTGCATTGCGAAATTTCCATCCATATATTTGCATTGCCACATTTGTCTCCATATTTGTGTGAGTTTCCTTGGTGTGTTTTTGATATCATCACAAACAGCAAATAGGATTTGTACGTTGGTGTTGTTAGGTATCCATACCGAGCCCCACCATATACCCTGTTTGTCATTGTGATCACTTGAACCTTGATATTCTCTTCTTCACATCAAGTCACCTTAGTTGCTGCTACTTGTTGGGTAAGTCTTTCTATTCACTTTGGAACGGTAAGATATACCATTACTTGCTGGTTTTTGAGTGAGTTGTGAGAGAACACCACATCCCATTGTTATTTTGTTTTCACTAACATATTAATCAATGGCTGCTGCTAGTGATCTTGTTGCGCAGGATAAGAAGAACCCTGAGGATATAGTCAAGTGGAATGAATATGAAGCTTTGAGAGAAACCATGTACAAAAGAATTGCTGCTGAAATAGAGAAAAGTGATGATAGTTTGAGGGAGGAGTTGAACACTTTGGACCTCAAAATTGATGCTGCTGCTACTCAAGAATCTGTGGATATTTTACAAGAAGCCGTGACAAATTTGACAAGACAGGTTGCAAATTTAGCAACACTCCTGGAAAATAATAACAACCCACGGCGAGTTCCACCCAATGCTGCTGATCTACATGGCCGTGGCGATGTGCACGGTGGCCGTGGAGGAGTTGCTGCAAGGGGGATCCAATTGGAAAATAATAGAGAGGATGATGGTTTGGGAAAACCAAAATTTTCTATCCCTGTTCTCACCGGTGATACTGAAGATGTGGAAGAATATTTGATGTGGGAGATGAAAATTGAGAAGCTATGGAGATTGCATGATTATAGTGAAGAGAGAAAAATTAAGCTTGCCTCTTCTGGTCTTGAAGGTTATGCTCTGTTGTTGTGGGATGGCATTACAAGTTTGAGGGCCGAACGTGAAGAACCGGAAGTGGATACATGGAGAGAGATGAAACAATTGCTTCGGGACAGATTTGTGCCCAAGAATTATATTAGAACTCTCTATGATAAGTTACAGCAATTGAAGCAAGGAACAAAATCTGTCGATGCATATTATAAGGAGATGGAGTTGATAATGCAACGAGCTCGGGTTCGTGAGGCTCCCGACCAAACAATGCAACGTTTTCTCTCAGGTTTACAATTTAAAATCAAGAGCATTGTGAGGCACGTACAGTATAGTGATATGACAGATTTGCTACATCAAGCAAGAGAAGCTGAGAAAAGGTTGGCCGAAGAAGCACAGATCACTACACGGAGGAGTTTTTCACAGAAAAATTCGGTTTTCTCACCACCAACACCTCCACCTTCTCACAACCGAAGTGGTACTAATAGTAAAACAGAGACTAGCACATCTAGTGCCAGGAAAACTGTTCCTCCAGTTTCAGTTCCGAGTGGATCAGCCAACGCCCCCGTAATAGAGACATGGCTTGTCATACATGTGGAGGAAAAGGTCACTTTAAGCGTGATTGTCCTAATAAGAAAGTCATGATTATTAATGCTGATGATGAGTATGAAACAGGAGATGATGCTGATCCTAATGAGGAAGATGATTATAATGATGAGGATGGTCCTATTGATGCATATGCTACACATTATCCCTCTATTGTTTGCACACAAAACTCTTTGAGTGTTACACCAAGTCCTGAAAATCAGCGCTGCAACCTATTTCAAACCAAAGCTATTGTTGGTCCTCAAATGGCTTGCAAGGTTATAATTGATGGAGGGAGTTGCAGAAATTTGGCTAGTAGAGATTTATGTGCAAAACTGAAATTGAAGTATATTCCACACCCTCATCCTTATTACATACGATGGTTAAGTGACAAGGGAGAGATGAAGGTGAGCCATATGGTTCGAGTGGAATTTCAGATTGGACCATATAAGGATACCATTGAGTGTGATGTGGTTCCTATGACTGTTTGCCACATGTTGTTGGGAAGACCATGGCAATTTGACAGGAATGTGATACACCATGGAAGAGCAAATACATATCAATTGAATTGGCATGGGAAGGACATTATATTGAGGCCTATGACACCACAGCATATTGTAAATGAGTCTCGTCAAAAAACAGAAGTACATCTTGAAAACGAGAGTGAGAGAGTAGATAAAAGAGCGAATAATAATTCTGAGAGTGATTCTAGCAAACCCAAACCGAGTGGTAAAATTCAAAGTGAGGGAGTGAACCTACTATGCATGTTAGCCACCAAAGAGGATTTGAGAGAATTTAGTGAGGATCCTAGTTTGCTTCCTATCGTGCTTATGCACAAGGGAGAAATTTTGGTTTCTAATGACATGACCCCTCTCTCTATTGGTGTTTCTAATGTGTTGCAGGAATTTGATGATGTGTTTCCGGATGATGTACCTCCTGGTTTGCCACCATTGCGAGGGATAGAACATCAAATTGACTTGATACCAGGAGCAACATTGCCAAACCGAGCTCCTTATAGGACAAATCCCCAAGAGACAAAGGAAATTCAGAAACAAGTCCAAGAGCTTCTTGATAAAGGGTATATTCGAATCAGCTTAAGCCCTTGTGCTGTTCCTGTTATTTTAGTTCCTAAGAAAGATGGTACTTGGCGCATGTGTGTAGATTGTAGAGCAATTAACAACATCACTATTCGTTATCGTCATCCTATTCCACGTTTGGAAGACATGTTAGATGAATTAAGTGGTGCTGCTGTTTTCTCTAAAATTGATTTGCGTAGTGGTTATCATCAAATTAGGATGAAAGAGGGGGATGAGTGGAAAACAGCCTTTAAAACAAAATTTGGTTTATATGAGTGGTTAGTCATGCCTTTTGGTTTAACTAATGCACCTAGTACCTTCATGAGATTAATGAACCATGTTTTGAGAGATTTTATTGGAAAGTTTGTGGTTGTGTACTTTGATGACATATTAATTTACAGCCGCAATGAAGGTGAACATATTGCTCATATTAGACAAGTGTTGAATGTGCTACGTGATAATAAACTTTATGGTAATCTTGCTAAGTGCACATTTTGCAAAGACAAGGTCATATTTCTGGGATATGTTGTTTCTAAGCATGGAATTGAAGTAGATGAAACTAAAATTGAAGCTATTAAAAATTGGCCAATTCCCATGACTATTAGTCAATTACGAAGTTTTCTTGGCCTTGCTGGATTCTATAGACGTTTTGTGAAAGATTTTAGTACTCTTGCTGCACCTTTGAATGATCTTACTAAGAAAGGTGTTGTTTTTGAGTGGGGGGTAGCACAAGATATTGCTTTTGATGAGCTGAAACGTCGTTTAATTTCTGCCCCATTGTTAATACTTCCTGATTTCACTAAACAATTCGAAATTGAATGTGATGCTAGTGGTATTGGAATTGGAGGAGTGCTAATGCAAGAGAATAAACCAGTTGCCTATTTTTCGGAAAAATTGAATGGAGCCCAATTGAATTATTCTGTTTATGATAAAGAGTTGTATGCACTTGTTAGAGTTCTTGAGGTTTGGAAACATTATTTGTGGCCAAAAGAATTTATCATACATTCTGATCATGAAGCTTTGAAATTTTTGAAGAGCCAATCTAGTCTTAATAAACGTCATGCTAAGTGGGTTGAATTCATTGAATCTTTTCCCTACATAATTAAGTACAAGAAAGGCAAAGATAATGTAGTTGCTGATGCTCTCTCTAGGAAAAGCATGTTATTAACACAATTAGATGTGCAAGTTCCTGGTTTGGAGAGTTTGCGTGATTTGTATGCTCACGATCATGATTTTTCTGTCCCATTTTCGAAATGTACTAATGTGAAGGCATGGGATAAATTTCATATACATGATGGATATTTGTTTCGAGCTAACAAATTATGTGTGCCCGAGTCGTCCGTGCGTTTGCTATTGTTGCAGGAATCACATAGTGGTGGATTAATGGGACACTTTGGGCGTGAAAAGACATTGCTCATGTTGGCTGATCACTTCTATTGGCCCCACATGAGGAGAGATGTGGACAGGTTTGTGAGGCGTTGCATCACTTGCAACAAGGCTAAATCAAAATTAAAGCCTCATGGTTTGTATACTCCTCTTCCTGCACCTACTACTCCATGGGAGGATATTAGTATGGATTTTGTGCTAGGATTACCAAGAACAAAAAGAGGACATGATTCTATATTTGTGGTAGTGGATAGATTCTCTAAGATGTCACATTTTATTGCATGCCACAAAAGCGACGATGCGTCGCATATTGCTAATCTGTTTTTCAGGGACATCGTGCGCTTACATGGAGTACCGAAGACTATTGTTTCTGATCGTGATGTGAAGTTCATGAGCTATTTTTGGAAGACACTCTGGGGGAAGCTGGGAACGAAGCTTGTTTAGTACTACTTGTCACCCCCAAACTGATGGACAAACGGAGGTGGTGAATCGCACACTATCAACGCTGCTGCGAGCCATGATCAAGAAAAATTTGCGTGAGTGGGAAGACTGTTTACCGCATGTGGAGTTTGCTTATAACAGGGCGGTGCACTCTACCACGCAGCTCTGTCCGTTTGAAGTGGTGTATGGTTTCAAGCCAATTACTCCACTTGATTTGCTGCCGCTTCCAATACAAGAGAGAGTAAATATGGAGGCATCGAAGCGTGCAGATTTTGTGAGGAAGATACATGAGAAGACCAAGCAAGCAATTGAGAAGAAAGGAAGATATGTTGCTGATCGTGTTAACAAGAAGCGCAAGGAGGTGATTTTTCAGCCCGGAGACATGGTGTGGGTGCATTTTCGCAAGGACAGATTCCCCACATTGCGCAAGTCCAAGTTGCTGCCACGAGGAGATGGACCATATAAAGTGCTTGCAAGGATCAATGATAATGCCTATTCAATTCATCTTCCTAGCGATGAGTTTGGTGTTAGTAATTCCTTCAATGTTGCTGATTTGACACCATACTTTGGAGATGACCTTGCTGCGTCGAGGACGACGCCTTTTCAAGGGGGGGAGGATGATGAGGACATCCCTAGCTCTTATACACTTTCTCCAATTGAAGATGTTGCTGTTCAAGATAAACCAAATGAATTAAGGATTGGACCAATGACAAGATCAAGAACCAAGTTATTAGAACAGCAGGTGAACTCACTCTTATTAGAATATGATGTTTCTAATTCTGAGAATTTTATACTGCCTAAATCTATGCATTTATGTATGATCAGGGTTATTGATAACACGAGCATTCATGGAGGAGAGGAGCTGCAAGGCATGGAGTACATGGAGGATCACATGAAGAACAACAAGAATTTAATGGAGGATAAATTTCAGGACAAACACCACAAGTGCTTGAGGGAGGAGAGGGAGGCAGGAGCACAAGTGGAGATGCAAGAAGGAGGCGTACAGCCCCCTGTTTGTGGCGCCAAGGAGGAGTCCTAGTCACCCTAGGACTTGGACCTGCGTGTCCCGTTTTTTAGGCCGAACCCAATTGGGTCGGTTTGTATCCAGTTAGGTTGGACCCAATCCGAGTTGGGCTAGGTGGGAGGGCTCCCTGGCTGCTGGCCGCACCCCTCCCCCATATATACTCCTTTGTTGCGAGATGATTAGGTTAGACTACGATAAAACATAAACCCTAGAACCTCTAGATTGGATCGCTGCTAAGCATTCATCTTGAAGTATTGTTACTGCTTGCAAATTCTGCGTGTTATCTGCTGTTCCATTGGGAATAAGGAGGTACAGGACCACTTGTAGTCGGTGGCTACTTGTGCAAGCGTGTGGAGTTGAGAATATCCATAGGGTTGCAAGCTATTGCATTGGCAATAGGGATCGGCCAGGAGAGTTTTCAGTATCACACGAGGTATCTACATCATCTATCCACGAATCCATCACCATCTCGCTGAGAAGATCGGGCCACCCCATATCAAATGTGATGTTACATGGAAAGAGCCAATATCCAACTCCGATGTGTGTCCCGCTTCACGCACATAAATTACCCCGCACGACGTTTCTGCACTTATAGGGAAAAAATTCCCGATCAACAAGAACGGAGATATTTTGTGATAAGTTTGGATCAATTGAGGATTTGTATGTTCCTATGACCTACCCTATAAAAAACAAGTAAAAACTTCACATGTGATATAGACTTTCAAGGCCGGTCAAAGTAGTAGACCGCGCGTGCACATAAATTAGGGTTTAGTTTTTAGTGCCCGCCCGGGAGTCGGAATCCGATCCAAATTTATCTTGGGCCTTACTTATGTATATAAATGTGATGTTACATGGAAAGAGCTAATATCCAACTCCGATGTGTGTCCCGCTTCACGCACATAAATTACCCCGCACGACGTTCCTGCACTTATAGGGAAAAAATTCCCAATCCACGAGAACGGAGATATTTTGTGATAAGTTTGGATCAATTTAGGATTTATATGTTCCTATGACCTACCCTATAAAAAAAGTAAAAAATTCACATGTGATATGGACTTTCAAGGGCGGTCAAAGAAGGAGACCGCGCGTGCACATAAATTAGGGTTTGGGTTTTAGTGCCCGCCCGGGAGTCAGAATTCGATCCAAGTTTATGTTGGGTCCTTACTTATGTATATAAATGTGATGTTACATGGAAAGAGCCAATATCCTACTCCGATGTGTGTCCCGCTTCACGCACATAAATTACCCCACACGACGTTTCTGCACTTATAGGGAAAAAATTCCCGATCAACAAGAACGGAGATATTTTGTGATAAGTTTGGATCAATTTAGGATTTGTATGTTCCTATGACCTACCCTATAAAAAACAAGTAAAAACTTCACATGTGATATGGACTTTCAAGGCCGGTCAAAGTAGCAGTGATATGGGGTGGCCCGATCTTCTCGTTGAGCACGTCGTTGGATGATGGATAACTTGGTGTCACCGATGAACTCTCCTCGCTAGATCCCTGATGCCAATGCAGCAGCTCTCTACCCTTCGGATATTCACGACTTCACACACTTGCGCACGTAGCCGTCGACCACGAAACGGTATAATTGCAATCTACTAATTCCCAATGGAAAGAACAGATCACACTTCAATTGATGTTCACCTCTCCAGATCGATACGAATTGGAGATGTATAATTTCAGAGGAAAGCTTTCGCTGTTCAGCTAAAAACTAGGGTTTTCTTTAAACGTGGTCTACCTCATCTATGGCGGCTGGACTAGCATATAAAGGGATGGGGGCGTACTGTAGCATCGTACTCAAACTCCGATGTGTGTCCCGCTTCACACACATAAATTACCCCGCACGACGTTTCTGCACTTATAGGGAAAAAATTCCCGATAAACGAGAACGGAGATATTTTGTGATAAGTTCGGTTCAATTTAGGATTTGTACGTTCCTATGACCTACCCTATAAAAAACAAGTAAAACTTTCACATGTGATATGGACTTTCAAGGCCGGTCAAAGTAGTAGACCGCGCGTGCACATAAATTAGGGTTTGGGTTTTTGTGCCCGCCCGGGAGTCGGAATCCGATCCAAATTTATGTTGGGTCCTTACTTATGTATATAAATGTGATGTTACATCGAAAGAGCCAATATCCAACTCCGATGTGTGTCCCGCTTCACACACATAAATTTCCCCGCACGATGTTTCTGCACTTATAGGGAAAAAATCCCGATCAACAAGAACGGAGATATTTTATGATAAGTTCGGATCAATTTAGGATTTGTATGTTCCAGTGACCTACCCTATAAAAAACAAGTAAAAACTTCACATGTGATATGGACTTTCAAGGCCGGTCAAAGTAGTAGACCGCGCGTGCACATAAATTAGGGTTTGGGTTTCCGTGCCCGCCCGGGAGTCGGAATCCGATCCAATTATGTTGGGTCCTTACTTATGTATATAAATGTGATGTTACATGGAAAGAGCCAATATCAAACTCCGATGTGTGTCCTGCTTCACGCACATAAATTACCCCGCACGACGTTTTGGCACTTTTGGGGAAAAAATTCCCAATCCACGAGAACGGAGATATTTTGTGATAATTTCGGATCAATTTAGGATTTATATGTTCCTATGACCTACCCTATAAAAAACAAGTAAAAATTTCACATGTGATATGGACTTTCAAGTCTGGTCAAAGTAGTAGACCGCGCGTGCACATAAATTAGGGTTTGGGTTTTAGTGCCCGCCCGGGAGTCGGAATCCGATCCAAATTTATGTTGGGTCCTTAATTATGTATATAAATGTGATGTTACATGGAAAGAGCCAATATCCAACTCCGATGTGTGTCCCACTTTACGCACATAAATTACCCTGCACGACGTTTCTGCACTTATAGGAAAAAAATTCCGATCAACAAGAACGGAGATATTTTGTGATAAGTTCAGAGCAATTTAAGATTTGTATGTTTCTATGACCTACCCTATAAAAAACAAGTAAAAACTTCACATGTGATATGGACTTTCAAGGCCGGTCAAAGTAGTAGACCGCGTGTGCACATAAATTAGGGTTTGGATTTTAGTGCACGCCCGGGAGTCGGAATCTGATCCAAATTTATGTTGGGTCCTTACTTATGTATATAAATGTGATTTTACTTGGAAAGAGCCAATATCCAACTCCGATGTGTGTCCCGCTTCACGCACATAAATTACCCCGCACGACGTTTCTGCACTTATAGGGAAAAATTCCCAATGCACGAGGACGAAGATATTTTGTGATAAGTTCGGATCAATTTAGGATTTATATGTTCCTATGACCTACCCTATAAAAAACAAGTAAAAACTTCAATGTGATATGGACTTTCAAGGTCGGTCATAGTAGTAGACCGCGCGTGCACATAAATTAGGGTTTGGGTTTTAGTGCCCGCCCGGGAGTCGGAATCCGATCCAAATTTATGTTGGGTCCTTTCTTATGTATATAAATGTGATGTTACATGGAAAGAGCCAATATCCAACTCCGATGTGTGTCCCGCTTCACGCACATAAATTACCCCGCACGACGTTTCTGCACTTATTGGGAAAAATTCCCAATCAACGAGAACGGAGATATTTTGTGATAAGTCACTAGTGGAAACAGGGCCACTGGTCCCGGGTCGTAAGGGCCTCTAGTACCGGGTGTCCACCCGGGACTAGCAAGACGACACTAGAGGCCCCCCTCTAGTACTGGGTCCGTTATGACCCGGAACAACTGGCTCCCACGTGGCCGCCGAGACCAAGGACCTCACACGTGGCAGCCTGTAATTTTTGTTTTTCCTCCCAATTTAATATTGAAATGGTGCAAAAAAATATGCGTTTAATTAATTAAAAACAGAAACTACATATAACATATCAAAATGTTCATAAAAAAAATATGTTCAAGTCTATCCGGTTACATGGAGGTGCTCATAACCGGGACTAGAGCCCGTCTATTCGATTACACGTGTGTGGAGATCATAACCGGGACTAGAGCCCGTCTATTCGGTTACACGGGAGATCATAACCGGACTTCACGCTATTCTCCATTGTATGTTCCTTTTGTAGGTATGACTTCGCTGAGCAGAAACCCGCAAGTTCCTCTGCTAGTGCTTGAAAGCGCTTCTTTAGTGGCATACTCTCGCGCAATGACTCTGCCTATAAAAGAAGGAGATCAATACGAATATTAATCATGACTATCAAAAATTATGAATGACACTGGAGATCAATTGATGAATATGATTGTTCACGTACGTCTAAAAATTTCTTTGGGTCCCGCTCAGTGACCGTACGACGAATCCACTCGCAAACGAAATATCCACAGAAATTGGTCCCCTGTGGTTGCCTCTCGATCCACTTTACGAGAATAGAATTCAATCAAATCATAGTCAACATATAGTGGTATTGAAAACTATAAACCTACCTGTGGGTGAATAAAAGTCAGCTGTTCTTCAAATGAACCTGAACCCTTTGTCCTCGCTTTGAATTGTTTCCAAACCCTGCCGGCCAAAAAAAAGAATAAATGAGTTATTAGTTGCTTGATATCTCTGAAATCAATAAGAGAGACTGATATAGTGCGATAATGTTTGAAATTACCTTTGGAGCGTATCTAGAATGCTTTGGTACCTCTCCTCAGGCCAGTCCAATGAGTCGTAGACTTGAACTCTTGATCTATCAACTTCAATGACTAGCAGAATGTAATGATCGCTGCGCATGATTATATACACGTCAGTAACTCATCAGTTACACTTAATTTGTACAAGCGAGTAACACTCTCTTACCTGAAGAAGTAAGGAAACATTATCTGTTGAAATGTTGCTTCATTAGGGCATTTAGCAAGTTCTTCTCCGTGTCCTTCACGTGGTTTTTTAGTGTCCTTGCATTAACTCGTACTGGGTTAACGAACCCAAAGCCATAGATGCCCTTTCTGTCACATTCATCACTCTTCATTCTGCATAATACCGTAGTGAGCATAATTAGCGATGGCAATGAACGAGCTGAGAGCTAAAGACTTTATCTTTTTTGGAAATAAATGAATTGAATCACTTACAGACAGTAGGCACCGACGAGAGCCAAGTCGAGGGAGTCAAGGTTGTATAAGTACCAGAGTTCTTCGAGCTGAATTGTGAACATGTCTTCACCCGCGAAATGATTTTTTGTAACTTTCACACAGATCAAAAAGTCATCAAATTCCTTTGTGGTTTTCATGTACCAACTATGGAGTTGTCGCATACATGTCGGTAGAAACTTTATCTGATCACCTCGCAGCAGGGACCTCCCCCATTTCCATTTCCATGAATCATCTACATCAGACGGAAAGAGATTTTCGTTGTCCAGTTGAGCAAGAGTAATACCAGCATCTGCAGCAAAGTCCTTCTTCAAGGATAAAGTAGGAATTAGGTCCGTCACGGAGCCATGACCACTGGGTATAACTACGAGCGGGGCTATCGACTGGTTTGCCTGTTGTCCGAGCTGGGCAACGTCTCTTTTCCCTCTGGCACTACTACTTCTCGTCTTGGGAGAGCTACTACTTTTACTCAGAGCTCGTAAATAGTTATCTGGCTTATTTTTCTCATATTGCGATGGTTCCGTGATGAATCCAATAGCCCACTTGTTTTCCTTTGCAGTAAATGTTTGCTTTTCCTCGGGCTTTTTCCGTGCAAGCTGTCTTTTTGTGTCTGCATCCACCCACGCATCCAATTGCTCTTTAGTCATGTCGCAAGCTCTGAGGTCGTCAAGGCTTTTGGGTACTTTTGGGAGGGGCGAACGTCGGGGGTCTCGCCCGAATCCCATGGACGACGAAGTGGCGCCCTTCCTATGTCGGGGCTCAGGAGTCGGCTCATGCGGCGGCGGAGTCGGCTCATGCGGCGGTGGAGTCAGCTCGTGCGGCGTGGAGTGGGCTGACGCGGTGGTGCAGTCGGCGCACGCGGCGGCAGAGACGACTGATGGTTGTCGTCCCCTTCATCGTCATCAGGTGGTGAATCGTGAATTGGCGGAGACGATGGTGGCCTTGGCGCCCAGCCTTCAAACTTGATGTATTTCTTCCGCCATAGAATTAGACCACCCACGACGTCCCCTAGCACCGACTCATCATCAGCTCTTGGGAACTCAAGGTTCAGTGATTCATATCCTTGTACAACTTGATCCACGCCGACACGAGCAAATCCATCTGGAATGGCATTGCCAAGCCACGATGCTGTAGAGTCAATGGAGAATGCATAGCCGTCCGCCGCCTTCATGGATAAGTTAAATACTGGGACATGCAGCTCACAAGTTGTTTTCTCCGTGATATAATCCACGGGGTAACTTGTCTCATCATCACCGACCATAACCGAGGAAGCCACGCTGCTTCTGCGATGCGATGGGCCGCCTTGACTCGCTTGTTCCAGCTGAAGAGTTGGCGCCCCTTGCTCGCGCATTTGATCTATTTGCTTCTGCTGCTCCTTATAGAGAGCAACCATCTGGTCATGATTTCTTTCTAAGATCATCAACCGGTCTGATTCCTGCTGCTCCTTCCTCCTCTTTGCTCTCAATCGGCTTCTATAAGAGGCACGGTCCTGGGAAACCCTTCAATCCACGGCACTTCTCCTAAGCCTCGTGTTGATCCTCCTTTTTCTTTGGTCCCGAGGGCCTCTGACAGCTCGTCCTTCTCTCTGTCGGAAATAAACTTTCCCTCTTTAGACTTGGCAATTAAGTCAATAATTTTTTTTGGGCTCCGTTGACTACTTTGCTTTCATCAATTATTAACTCCCCTGTTTCCATGTCATACTCCCCTCCATGCGCAAGTAGCCAATTCCTTATCCTTCTGTCCCATTCCTCTGTGACCGGGGTGAGCCCTTTTGCACGCAATCGGACTCAATTTTTTCCCACTTAGGCTCGGCAACTCGGTAGCCACCTGGCCCCATCTTATGGTGATACTTCTTTTTCGCTGCATTATTCTTATTCGTTTGCGACCTTTTCTTAGCTCGTTCTGATTTCTTGTACTCCAGAAATGCAGGCCAGTGAGGCCGCTGCCTCTCTCGTGTGCCGGTGAAATCCGGAAGTTTCCCATCTTCTTCCCACTCACGGAATAATTTGTTCTTGTAGTTATTGAATTGTTGAGCCATCTTCTTAAGAGCGAAATGCTTGACTTTGTCCGTCATTTTTTTTGTCTTCACCTCATCTTCCAAGACCGGTAGGGTGAAATGTGCAATGAGCTTGTTCCAAAGCACATCTTTGGTTCTCTTGTCGACGTAACTAACTCCCTCTAACTTTGGCTTAATCCATTCCTGAGTGCTGATATAAACGTTGTCCCTGACAGTGACTCCGCATTGATGCACAAACTTAACTGCGTTCGGCACGGGTGCCAGTGGTTGGCCAGTAGTTGCATTCACCTCGTCAATTGTGAGATGCTCATCTTTGCCCATCCCTTGGGCATGGCCTCGTTTAGTGGATTGGTTCGATGCGGAGGTCTAAAAATATGAAACATGTGTGAATACATATATATGCACAAATCAGTTATTGCATCTGCTCAACATAGGCTTAATATACCTCGCCAGACGGCGTGGGTCCACCAATTTCCGAGTCCTCATCTTCAGCTCCTTCCGCGGGATGCCGAAATTCACCGGGTTCCAAAATGTAGGAAAGTATCTCTTCTTCCCCTTCTCTCGTTGAAGGGAGCATCGACATCCATTGTTTAACTAATACAAAAAAAGATAAAACAATAATAGCATTAGTACAATAATTCAAAGGAGGGAACTATACAAATATGCAACAAAAACAATTTAATATTGCATCTAAAGAAAAAATATTTCAAAAAAAACATAGGCTGTCCCAATCCCAGCCCAGCCCAAATTTGGGCCAGAACCTGGTCAAAGGTGGCCACCGTGGTCATCGCTGGCCCACCTGCCAGCGCCTACCCGCCCCACCGCCACGTGTGACCGCCCACTGGCCACGCGTGGTCAATGCTGGCCCACCTGCCAGCGACCCAGTTCTGACCCCGCCGCCCTGCCTCGTGTTCCCGCCCCACCTCGTCTTCACCTCCCCGCCTCGTGTTCCCACCCGGCCGCCTCGCCTTCACCCCCCGTGGTCAATGCGGAGCACCAACAGCCCCCGCCCACCCGGAGTCAATGCTCCTGGCCCACTTGCCAGCGACTCGGGCGCTGGCCCACCCGACGGTTCCCCTCCCGACGGTCCTGGTCTTTAAAAAGGGACGCGCCCGTGCGGATATGGACACTCCACTCCGCTCCCACGGTTCCCCTCCGCCCGTCCAGTGCCCTCGCCGCCATGTCGCGCTGGTTCGGGAAGTCCCCGAAGAACGAGGCCGGCGAGTCCTCCAGCCGTCGCCGCGCTTCTCCACCGCCTCCACCGCCGGCGGCCTTGGGCGTCGTTCCGCAGGGCGTGCGGAGGACCGCGCCACCGGTGCGGTCGCCCACGCACCCGACGCGCCGTCACGAACCACCACCACCACCGCCGGAGGGAGGAGGATCCGGCGCCGGCGCTACGTGCCGGAGCCGGAGTGCCAGTGGCACTGGGACAACGCCGCCACGCTGGAGTGGAGCGACGTCCACCTCCCCGAGGGCTGGCACCTGAACCCGCAGAGGATTCCGGTGCCGGCGGTCCCGCTCCCTGGGAGGCAACTGGACAGGGAGATCGCGCGCCGGCGCCGCCTCCTCCCGGCGGAGCTCCGCGATGACCCCGTCTACGCGGCGGGCTCCCCACACTGGGAG
The DNA here is from genome assembly GCA_947311845.1 of Poa pratensis. Lineage (NCBI taxonomy): Eukaryota > Viridiplantae > Streptophyta > Magnoliopsida > Poales > Poaceae > Poa > Poa pratensis. The sequence goes on along the minus strand of CAMZMU010000055.1, from coordinate 60,909,791 downwards.
CAGTGGCTCAAGGACGAGCACGAGGACCGCCGCCGCTCCTACTTCGCCCCGGCGCCCCGCGCCGTCCAATCCGCCTACCCAGCGCTGCCCGACGCGCTGTGGTTCGAGGAGGAGGTCCCCGAGGATGAGGACGACCCGGAGATGGTGGCCGCGTTCGAGGCCTCCAACCTCAGCCTTGTCGAGGACGAGATCAAGGGGTGGGAGAAGGTGAGGGCCGCGGCCGTGGCCCTGATGCCGCCGCCGCCACCGCAGTATATGACCCGGACGAGTCGAGCCGTGGCACTACGCCATGGAACGCGAGCAGGAGCAGGACCTTCCGCCGCCGCCTCCTCTGCCTCCCGGCCTCGTTGGCCAGTCCTGGGTCTTTACCGGCGGGAGCTGGTCGGCGGATCAGGAGCAGGAGGCGCCACCGCAGCAGCAGGCGCCACCGGAGCATCTCTGGACCCCGCCGCCCTTCATCGTCCTCGACGACTAGGTGGCACCGGAGACGACGACCCCCCTCCAATATAATGGCCTTATTAATGGCCTCCCTCCCCCAATGTAATCGGCCGTTTGTGGCCTTGATGTAGCCCGAGTCACGTCCATCACCATGTCAAGCACTCCAACACTCCACAAGTCACCATGGACATCAAAGGTGAACTCCTTCCTCTATGTGAACCTCGATATGACACTTTGGAATGGTATACTACTTGACCATCGACACTTTGTATTGCTAGTCATGACGAGTACGACTCCACGGGAAGATGGCCAAGGTGCACGAGGAATGGAGTCCGACAAGACGGTGGCTTGGAAGAGACGAAGGAAGAGGAGAAAAGACCCAGGCGGCGGTAGTACCGCTGGGTTAGGCGGTACTACCGCCAGGACGCTGCCGCCACCACTACCGCCAGGGCTACCGCTGGAATGCCCCTTCGGACCGCATGCCCGGTACCAACCGGTACCGCTGGAGGTACCGCCGAGGTGGGAAGATGCGAAGCCAGCTCGCACCGGCGGTACTACCGCTAGACCCAGCGGTACTACCGCTGCTGCGGGATTCAGAACGGGAAGATGCCCTTGTAACCTCCCCCACCTACCACCTCTGGGTCAACACTATAAATAGGACTCCCCTTGCTCAGATCTAGATAGACAATGTTTTGAGATTAGAGTAGAGCTAGGCTCCCCACCTCAAGACGGTCTCCTTCCTCCCCCCTTGTGGGGATGGTCCTCCCTTCGTGGAGAAGATCCCTACGCGGATTCAAGACCTCTACTTGTAGCTTGACTACTAGCCAATCTTTCATCTTCAGGTGACTTTATTGGAGCGGCTTGGTTGACCGTTGGAGAAACAACCATCCAAGATCCCTTCGTGTATCTACTCGCCGATCTCTCCACCTTCGGGTGGATTCTATTGGACCGGTTGGACCGACCGGTAAGGGAAACGTGATAAGGATCAAACCGATGATCCTATGAGTTTTGCCCGATCTTTCACAGCGAGACAACCAAGGTAATAATTCTCCCAATTACACGATGAACGCAAACCTGGAGAAGAGGAACGAATCCAGCAAGCAACGTGATGAAGATCACCACGCCTCTAACCACAGCACAATAACACTTGATGAACACAAGCACCCTCGCAGCAATCTTTATTGATAACACGGCATCGCCGTCCCCGGAGGGATGCTTCACCAACGAACTCAAAGTCTATGGACTGTTTTTAATCTAAACTCAAGCTAACCCTAAAACGATGCCTAGCAGCTCCTTATATGGCGGGGTGCTACAGTACCGCCCTACTAGTGGACCCTACCTTGACTTGGTTGGACAGGCCCAAACCAAGCCCAAACTCATAATTATTAAAAACTCTAATTATTTAAAATAGCAACACACGATTAATACATCTAGCTTGGTGGAGTCCTGAAATTGGGCTTCACCTCCTCCGTCGTGCCCATATCAAAACGGTTCTTGTATCTTGTGTGTGTTCGGGGCGTTTCTTCTTGGTGTTCTTCTTGTTCCTCGTGTTCTTGCGTGCGTTCATCCACATCCCGCGTCAATCCGTGAAGATCGGGCCACCCTAGAGGATCCAAACCTCATCATTTGGTATCAGAGCCACCGTTTACACGGATTTGACCTTGTGTTGCCACCGATTTTCCCCCAATTTTTCGTGTTCTTGGTCAAAATTCGAAATCCCCACAAAAATAGCCATACCTTGTTCTTGATCTGATACCAAACCTCATCATTTGGTATCAGAGCATGGTTGCCACGGATTTGACATGTGTTTCCACCCCCAAATCCCCCTAATTTTTCTTTGATTTTGAGAAATTCGAAAATTTCCACCAAAAATAGCCCCAAATTGCTTTTGGATCGATCTGTGAATCTTGTGCGTTTTTGCAAGTTTTAATCCATAGATCTATTGCTTTACGAGTTGATCTACCTTCCTTTGCGTTCCCATGGCCTAATTCCATCATTTGCCCCTTCGATTTGAGGTTTTTCGGCTAGAATTTCCGCCAAAATCGCGAATTTTCGCGTTCTCGGGCGCGTTCTGCGACCCGCAGCGGTACTATCCCTTATTCTAGCGGTACTACCGCCGCTACAGTGCTACCGCCCCTCGGTACCGCCAAAAACGGCTTTCTGGACCCCGAGCGGTACTACCGCTGGGTTAAGCGGTACCTCGTAAAAACTGAAAATTTCAGATTTTGTTTTGGCCATATCTTTTGATTCCGGACTCCGTTTTTGGTGTTCTTCGGCTCGTTTCGAAGCTACGATCAAGGCCTTCATCACCATTGCGGAAGATCCATCATCTATTACCACCAAAATTCGTGGGCAAGCACGACACTTCTATAACAAAGGGTGAAGAACATCGACGAAAGGTATAACATCGCCAATCTTTACCCCTTGCCATTCCTTTGTGAGCCACACTATATCTTTGCGATTACCATGTCCTATTGAGGATAGCTCTTGACGATTGCTTGGGCTTTGCACAATTGCTCCGTGGAGTTTCCGAGCAAAATTGCATGCGCTAGTTATCATATATCATATATCTTGTTGTTGGCATCAAAAGAAGTGGTTGTGTAAAAGAGAAAAGAGTCAAAAGAGAAAAGAATCAAAAAGTGCCAAATCAAAAGAAGAGAAAAGAAAAGAAAGAAACACCACTTGCCATATCTAGTAGGAAAGCGCAAGCTCGATGAACATCTTATAGGTGGTACATTTTGTACAAATCTTGTAGCCCACCAATAAAATGCAATCGAGCTAGTAGCTCTCCTTATACCTGTGCAACACGAGATTATAGTCTTCGCTAGGATCATATGGTTCTTTAGCTCACTTCTTGGTTGCATGAGTCCCATTTATCTCTCCGCGCGTGTGTTTCCTTGAACTACATTCCTATCTCTTGAGATTAACTTGCTTTGGCTTTGTGATCATCGTGGTTCTCTACTTGCTTTGACAATATCTTGGTTTCCGATTGGTTCAATTTGCTTTCCACCTACCATACCTACCTACCAACTTTTTAAGCCGTGTGTGTTTTGGAGTTCGCTTTGGATACTTGAACACAAGCATTTTACTTTGTGATCGTTTCCCTTGGTTATCCACGACGTCCAATACTATCTACAAGGTGAGAGGTTGTGTTCTAGTTCCTTTCCACTCCACATATATACACTTGTCTTGTGAGGTAACATGTCTAGGAGAGTGAATGCCACTATGGAGGCCAAGATGATAATGAGTACATGATGAGCCACAACTACTATGATGCCTCAAACTTTGAGGACATAGGGGACTACTATGACGACTACACCGACAATGACCCCCATGACATGATGGATCATCACCAAGACTTCCGCTACAACTACTCCGACTACGACTCCGACTATTCGAGCATCCACGACAAGGAGCGGTACCATGCCGTCGAGCAACCTTCATCAAATGGTATCGACTCCAAGTACGTGCGAATCTACAATGACTCCGACTACACAAGCTCCAACGACAATGAGGCGCAAGTGTCTTCACATGCCTCAACATATGGTACCAACTTCGACAACAACGACATGCTGGAGCGCCACTCCTACGACTACCACTCCGATGACATGGTGGAGAACGTCTACGACTACTACTCTTGTAGCATGTGCGACGACTTCGACACCGTGCAAGAGGAGAGGACCCCCATCACCACCATGTTCAAGAGCGCCACCACCAAGCATCATGGCACAACCCATTATGGTTCAAGGTCAAGACGGTGCTCCGACAAGAAGACCACCATGAGTTCATCTTATGGAGCTCCATCTACTTCCAAGAGTGCCAAGCTTCGCCATTCGCCACCAACTTCAAGAAGGTGCCACGAAAAGGACATCGCCAAGAGCGCCAAGCCTCGCCACTCTATATCGACAACAAGGCGGCACCACAAGAAGCGCATTGACAAGGCCAAGCTCCAAGAAGTCAAGGACGCCATTGACGAGCTTGCCAAGAGCATACGTCCTTCATCACACTCTTCAAGGCGCCACAAGAAAGATGCCACGGTGGACCACAACATGTCACCAAGCTCTAGTGGAAGCTCCAAGGAAAGGTCGCCAAGGCAACAAGCACGCCGTCGTCAACATGAAGAGAAGCATCCAAATGACTTTCAGCGACTCCCCTCCGCTCAAGAGCGTCAACGTCGACATGCCAAGAAGATGGCGACAAAGGCGCATCCTATGGTGTCCCCTAGTGCTACCACTTCAAGTGCGCCAACGAGAGCTACAAGTCCCATCTTTGACGAGATCATGGCCGACATCGACAACTTCTTCGAGAATTTCATACGTCGACGCCGGAAGAAACATGATCACAAACGTGAGGCCACAACATTGGCGCCCTTCTCAAGAACTTCTCATGATATGGTATCTACACCAAGTGCCATCACCACATTGGCCCCCATATGGGAAAAATGAAGACCTTCTATGTGACAATTGCCAAGGCCAAGACCATGATCCACGAGAATGTCCCAATCTCTTGTGCCCACTATGCAATAGAAGAGGTCACATGATGTGGGAATGCCAAGTTGGTGAACAAGACGGTGACCAAGATGGTGAGAAGACGGTCGAGCATGGGATTTTCCCTTCGACCAAGGAGGCGAGCATGGATGATGCTATCACCTATGACCATGGGTCAAGTGATGATGATGCCAAGCTTGGGATGTTCCCTTCGGCAATGGAGTCAAGTGATGAAGCGGAGCATGGGATTTTCCCTGCCGCAAAGGAGTCGAGCGATGATGCCTACACTATGGCATTGACCTTTGGAGGCGACGAGGTCGAGAAGGTTGAGCATGGGAGTTTCCCTTCAACCTTGGAGGCGTATGGAGATGAGGAAACCGAGCCTATCCCTATGAGCTTTAGTTATGAGATGGTACCAATCCCATGTGAGAATGAGAGCCACTTAGCCCACTTGAGTGAGAGTGAGTTGAGTGCCTCCACCATATGTGAGTTTGAATGCTTTCACCTCGAGGGAATTAGTGATACAGCACTTGAGTTGAGAGAGGTAGTTGATAGGTCTTGTGAGGCCATTTCGATTTCTAACAACTTAACCTCTACATCTAGTGTGTTTCCTCATTGTGTGCTAGGTTCCATGAATGATGAGACGTCACTCCTCGACATTACGGTGCCTCAAATGGAGAAGATGTACATGGAGGATGATGATCATGCCACCCCATGTCTACTTCAAGATGAACAAGTCGGCTACATGGAAGCCCCTTCTACTTCAACACCTACTTCACATGAGCGGGACTATCAAGGTATGGGTGTTGATGTGACCATGATCCCGCTAGTGGACATGATGAACTATGATTGTTTGCATGCTATGGATGATTCTATTGATGTCACATATGATTCGTTCTTATTCCCATGTGATACTTTGTTTGAAACCAATGTTGATCATGTGGAATTACCTATTCATGATGATTTTACCATGAGCATGCCTTGTTATGAATGTTTCCATTTTTCTCCCATTGTGGCATGCAACATGTTGAACAATTTCTCTTTCACATGTGTTGCTTGCAATAATGTTGAAATGCTTGATATGGTTTTCTTTTTTTTTGGCTTGGTAGACATGTCCTTCACATAGAAAACCTGAGCCACATCCTTGGCTAGAACGAATGGTTCGTTGTCGTACGCAAAATTCGTGAGATCCACTGTAGTCATTCCATACAATGGGTCTTCCTTTACCCCGCCACCTCTCAGGTTGAACCATTTGCACCAGAACACAGGGACCTTCAAAGAAGGTCCATAGTCCAGTTCCCATATCTGCTCTATGCAACCATAATATGTGACCGTGGCCTCATTCGTGCTCTTATCATCAAAGCGGACACCACTATTTTGGTTGGTGCTCTTTTTATCTTGGGCGTTCGTGTAAAATGTATTCCCGTTTATCTCATACCCTTGGAAAGTCCAAATAGTCGAAGATGACCCCTTAGACAACAAGAACAGCTCATCTGAGACTGTGTTGTTGTTGTTCAGATGCGTTTCCAACCAACCGCCAAAATTCTCCATGTGTTCCTTTGCAATGGCGGAGTCATCATCCCCGGGTTGTTAGAGCGTACAGTATCCTTGTGCATCTGGATATACGGAGCCACCAAGTGGAATTATGCAGAACTGTGTAGTGTGCTTTTGTGAAAGAATACTCGTCCCTGAATATGTATGATTTCTCTCCAAGAGTGCCTGTTCCACTTAGTCTCCCCTCATGTCGCGGTTCAGGAAGACCAATCGACTTAATACCGGGAATAAAGTCAACACAAAACTCAATGACCTCCTCTGTTCCATACCCTTTGGAGATGCTTCCTTCTGGCCTAGCACGGTTATGACCATACTTCTTCAACACTCCCATGAACCTCTCAAAGGGGAACATATTGTGTAGAAATACAGGACCCAGAATGTGAATCTCGTCGACCAGGTGTACTAGGAGATGTGTCATAATAGTGAAGAAGGATGGTGGGAACACCAACTCAAAACTAACGACACATTGAGCCACATCCTTCTGTAACCTTAATAGAGTGGTTGGGCTGATTGACTTCTGCGAAATTGCATTGAGGAACGCACATAGCTTAACAATGGATACTCAAACATTTTCCGGTAGAAGCCCCCGCAATGCAACCGGAAGCAGTTGAGTCATCAGCACGTGGCAGTCATGAGACTTTAGGTTCTGGAACTTTTTCTTTGCCATATTTATTATTCCCTTTATATTTGACGAGAAGCCGGACGGGACCTTCATACTGCTCAGGACTTCAAAAAATATCTCCTTCTCTTCTTTGGTAAGAACGTAGCTAGCAGGACGTAGACGTCCTTTATCCGTCCTCATTGGATGCAGGTTCTTTGGGTCTTTCAAAAGTTGCTGGTCCTCTCGTGCTTCCGGAGTATCTTTTGCCTTCCCATACACGCCCAAGAAGCCTAGCAGGTTCACGCAAACATTCTTCATCACGTGCATCACGTCGATTGCAGAGCGGACCTTTAGGATTTTCCAATAGGGTAGTTCCCAAAATATGGACTTCTTCTTCCACAGGGGAACGTGGTTGTTAGCGTCCTTCGGAACAGACTGTCCGCCAGGACCCTTTCCAAAGATTACATCTAAATCCTTGACCGCATCATATATATCTTCACCACTTTGGAGGGGTGGCTTCGGCCGGCCATCTGCCTCACCTTTGAAATGCTGCTGCTTGCTTTTCTTTCTTAGGGGATGCTGAGTTGTAAGAAATCGACGATGACCCGGGTACACATTCTTGTTACCTACATATATACTTTCAGTGCTATCTAAACAATGTGTGCATGCATTGTATCCCTTGTTCGACTGTCCAGAAATGTTACTAAGAGGAGGCCAATCATTGATGGTTACAAACAACAACCCTCGTAGGTTAAATTCTGCTTGTTTGTACTCATCCGACACAGGTACCCCTTCATCATGCCACAACTATAAAAGTTCATCAACAAATGGCCTCAGGTAGACATCAATGTTGTTACCGGGTTGCTTGGGCCTTGGATGAGCACTGGCATCATAATGAACTTCCGCTTCATGCACAACCAAGGAGGAAGGTTATAGATACATAGAGTCACAGGCCAGGTGCTTTGACTGCTGCTCTGCTCCCCAAAAGGATTAAAGCCATCTGTGCTAAGACCAAACCTTAAGTTCCTTGGGTCACGTGCAAATTCCTTGTACTCTCCGTATCGATTTTTCTCCACTACGACCCATCAGCCGGGTGTCTCAACATCTCGTCGATTTTTCTCTTGCGCTCTTGCGGATCAATTTAGGATTTGTATGTTCCTATGACCTACCCCATAAAAACAAGTAAAAACTTCACATGTGATATGGACTTTCAAGGCCGGTCAAAGTAGTAGACCGCGCGTGCACATAAATTAGGGTTTGGGTTTTAGTGCCCGCCCGGGAGTCGGAATCCGATCCAAATTTATGTTGGGTCCTTACTTATTTGTATAAATGTGATGTTACATGGAAAGAGCCAATATCCGACTCCGATGTGTGTCCCGCTTCACGCACATAAATTACCCCGCACGACGTTTCTGCACTTATAGGGAAAAACTTCCCAATCAACGAGAACGGAGATATTTTGAAATAAGTTCAGATCAATTTAGGATTTGTATGTTCCTACGAGCTACCCTATAAAAAACAAGTAAAAACTTCACATGTGATATGGACTTTCAAGGCCGGTCAAAGTAGTAGACCGTGCGTGCACATAAATTAGGGTTTGGGTTTTAGTGCCCGCCCGGGAGTCGGAATCCGATCCAAATTTATGTTGGGTCCCTACTTATATATATAAATGTGATGTTACATGGAAAGAGCCAATATCCAAATCCGATGTGTGTCCCGCTTCACGTACATAAATTACCCCGCACGACGTTTCTGCACTTATAGGAAAAAATTCCCAATCAAAGAGAACAGAGATATTTTGTGATAAGTTCGGATCAATTTAGGATTTGTATGTTCCTATGAACTACCCTATAAAAAACAAGTAAAAACTTCACATGTGATATGGACTTTCAAGGCCGGTCAAAGTAGTAGACCGCGCGTGCACATAAATTAGGGTTTGGGTTTTAGTGCCCGCCCGGGAGTCGGAATCCGATCCAAATTTATGTTGGGTCCTTACTTATTTATATAAATGTGATGTTACATGGAAAGAGCCAATATCCAACTCCGATGTGTGTCCCGCTTCACGCACATAAATTACCCCGCACGACGCTTCTGCACTTATAGGGAAAAAATCCCGATCAAGAAGAACGGAGATATTTTGTGATAAGTTCGGATCAATTTAGGATTTGTATGTTCCTCTGACCGACCCTATAAAAAACAAGTAAAAACTTCACATGTGATATGGACTTTCAAGGCCGGTCAAAGTAGTAGACCGTGCGTGCACATAAATTAGGGTTTGGATTTTAGTGCCCGCCCGGGAGTCGGAATTGGATCCAAATTTATGTTGGGTACTTACTTATGTATATAAATGTGATGTTACATTGAAAGAACCAATATACAACTCGATGTGTGTCCCGCTTCACGCACATAAATTACCCCGCACGACGTTTATGCACTTATAGGGAAAGAATTCCCGATCAACAAGAACGGAGATATTTTGTGATAAGTTCGGATCAATTTAGGATTTGTATGTTCCTATGACCTACCCTATAAAAAACAAGTAAAATCTTCACATGTGATATCGACTTTCAAGTCCGGTCAAAGTAGTAAACCGCGCGTGCACATAAATTGGGTTTTAGTGCCCGCCGGGAGTCGGAATCTGATCCAAATTTATGTTGGTTTCTTACTTATGTATATAAATGTGATGTTACATGGAAATAGCCAATATCAAACTCCAATGTTTGTCCCGCTTCACGCACATAAATTACCACGCACGACGTTTTGGCACTTATAGGGAAAAAATTCCCAATCCAGGAGAACGGAGATATTTTGTGATAAGTTCGGATCAATTTAGTATTTATATGTTCCTATGACCTACCCTATAAAAAACAAGTAAAAACTTCACATGTGATATGGACTTTCAAGGCCGGTCAAAGTAGTAGACCGCGCGTGCACATAAATTAGGGTTTGGTTTTAGTGCCCGCCCGGGAGTCAGAATCTGATCCAAATTTATGTTGGTTTCTTACTTATGTATATAAATGTGATGTTACACGGAAAGAGCCAATATCAAACTCCGATGTGTGTCCCGCTTCACGCACATAAATTACCCCGCACGACGTTTTGGCACTTTTAGGGAAAAAATTCCCAATCCTCGAGAACGGAGATATTTTGTGATAAGTTCGGATCAATTTAGGATTTATATGTTCCTATGACCTACCCTATAAAAAACAAGTAAAAACTTCACATGTGATATGGACTTTCAAGGCCGGTCAAAGTAGTAGACCGCGCGTGCACATAAATTAGGGTTTGGGTTTTAGTGCCCGCCCGGGAGTCGGAATCCTATCCAAATTTATGTTGGGACCTTTATTATGTATATAAATGTGATGTTACATGGAAAGAGCCAATATCCAACTCCGATGTGTGTCCCGCTTCACGTACATAAATTACCCCGCACGACGTTTCTGCACTTATAGGAAAAAATTCCCAATCAAAGAGAACAGAGATATTTTGTGATAAGTTCGGATCAATTTAGGATTTGTATGTTCCTATGAACTACCCTATAAAAAACAAGTAAAAACTTCACATGTGATATGGACTTTCAAGGCCGGTCAAAGTAGTAGACCGCGCGTGCACATAAATTAGTGTTTGGGTTTTAGTGCCCGCCCGGGAGTCGGAATCCGATCCAAATTTATGTTGGGTCCTTACTTATTTATATAAATGTGATGTTACATGGAAAGAGCCAATATCCAACTCCGATGTGTGTCCCGCTTCACGCACATAAATTACCCCGCACGACGTTTCTGCACTTATAGGAGAAAAATTCCCGATCAACAAGAACGGATATATTTTGTGATAAGTTCAGATCAATTTAGGATTAGTATGTTCCAATGACCTACCCTATAAAAAAGAAGTAAAAACTTCACATGTGATATGGACTTTCAAGGCCGGTTAAAGTAGTAGACCGTGCGTGCACATGAATTAGGGTTTGGGTTTTAGTGCCCGCCCCGGAGTCGGAATCCGATCCAAATTTATGTTGGGTCATTACTTATGTATATAATGTGATGTTACATGGAAAGAGCCAATATCCAACTCCGATGTGTGTCCCGCTTCACGCACATAAATTACCCCGGACGACGTTTCTGCACTTATAGGGAAAAAATTCCCGATCAACAAGAATGGATATATTTTGTGATAAGTTCGGAGCAATTTAGGATTAGTATGTTCCTATGACCTAACCTATAAAAAACAAGTAAAAACGTCACATGTGATATGGACTTTCAAGGCCGGTCAAAGTAGTAGACCGCGCCTGCACATAAATTAGGGTTTGGATTTTAGTGCCCGCCTGGGAGTCGGAATCTGATCCAAATTTATGTTGGTTTCTTACTTATGTATATAAATGTGATGTTACATGGAAAGAGCCAATATCAAACTCCGATGTCTGTCCCGCTTCACGCACATAAATTACCCCGCACGACGTTTTGGCACTTATAGGGAAAAAATTCCCAATCCACGAGAACGGAGATATTTTGTGATACGTTCGGATCAATTTAGGATTTATATGTTCCTATGACCTACCCTATAAAAAACAAGTAAAAACTTCACATGTGATATGGACTTTCAAGGCCGGTCAAAGTAGTAGACCGCGTGTGCACATAAATTAGGGTTTGGGTTTTAGTGCCCGCCTGGGAGTCGGAATCTGATCCAAATTTATGTTGGTTTCTTACTTATGTATATAAATGTGATGTTACATGGAAAGAGCCAATGTCAAACTCCGATGTGTGTCCCGCTTCACGCACATAAATTACACCGCATGACGTTTTGGCACTTTTAGGGAAAAAATTCCCAATCCACGAGAACGGAGATATTTTGTGATAAGTTCGGATCAATTTAGGATTTATATGTACCTATGACCTACCCTATAAAAAACAAGTAAAAACTTCACATGTGATATGGACTTTCAAGGCCGGTCAAAGTAGTAGACCGCGTGTGCACATAAATTAGGGTTTGGGTTTTAGTGCCCGCCTGGGAGTCGGAATCTGATCCAAATTTATGTTGGTTTCTTACTTATGTATATAAATGTGATGTTACATGGAAAGAGCCAATGTCAAACACCGATGTGTGTCCCGCTTCAGGCACATAAATTACCCCGCACGACGTTTTGGCACTTTTAGGGAAAAAATTCCCAATCCACGAGAACGGAGATATTTTGTGATAAGCTCAGATCAATTTAGGATTTATATGTACCTATGACCTACTCTATAAAAACAAGTAAAAACTTCACATGTGATATGGACTTTCAAGGCCGGTCAAAGTAGTAGACCGCGCGTGCACATAAATTAGGGTTTGGGTTTTAGTGCCCACCCGGGAGTCAGAATCCGATCCAAATTTATGTTGGGTCCTTACTTATGTATATAAATGTGATGTTACATGGAAAGAGCCAATATCCAACTCTGATGTGTGTCCCGCTTCACGCGCATAAATTACTCCGCACGACGTTTCTGCACTTATAGGGAAAAAATTACCAATCAACGAGAACGGAGATATTTTGTGATAAGTTCGGATCAATTTAGGATTTGTATGTTCCTATGACCTACCCTATAAAAAACAAGTAAAAACTTCACATGTGATATGGACTTTCAAGGCCGGTCAAAGTAGTGGACCGCGCGTGCACATAAATTAGGGTTTGGGTTTTAGTGCCCGCCGGGAGTCGAAATCCGATCCAAATTTATGTTGGGTCCTTAATTATGTATATAAATGTGATGTTACATGGAAAGAGCCAATATCCAACTCTGATGTGTGTCCCGCTTCACGCACATAAATTACCCCGCACGACGTTTCTGCACTTATAGGGAAAAAAATTCCCGATCATCAAGAACGGAGATATTTTATGATAAGTTCGGATCAATTTAGGATTTGTATGTTCCTATGACATACCCTATAAAAAACAAGTAAAAACTTCACATGTGATATGGACTTTCAAGGCCGGTCAAAGTAGTAGACCGCGCGTGCACATAAATTAGGGTTTGGGTTTTAGTGCCCGCCCGGGAGTCAGAATCCGATCCAAATTTATGTTGGGTCATTACTTATGTATATAAATGTGATTATACATGGAAAGAATCAATATCCAACTCCGATGTGTGTCCCGCTTCACGCACATAAATTACCCCGCACGACGTTTCTGCACTTATAGGAAAAAATTCCCAATCAACGAGAACAGAGATATTTTGTGATAAGTTCGGATCAATTTAGGATTTGTATGTTCCTATGACCTACCCTATAAAAAACAAATAAAAACTTCACATGTGATTTGGACTTTCAAGGCCGGTCAAAGTAGTAGACCGTGCGTGCACATAAATTAGGGTTTGGGTTTTAGTGCCCGCCCGGGAGTCGGAATCCGATCCAAATTTATGTTGGGTCATTACTTATGTATATAAATGTGATGTTACATGGAAAGAGCCAATATCCAACTCCGATGTGTGTCCCGCTTCACGCACATAAATTACCCCGCACGACGTTTCTACACTTATAGGGAAAAAATTCCCGATCAACAAGAATGGATATATTTTGTGATAAGTTCGGAGCAATTTAGGATTTGTATGTTCCTATGACCTAACCTATAAAAAACAAGTAAAAACTTCACATGTGATATGGACTTTCAAGGCCGGTCAAAGTAGTAGACCGCGCCTGCACATAAATTAGGGTTTGGATTTAGTACCCGGCTGGGAGTCGGAATCTGATCCAAATTTATGTTGGTTTCTTACTTATGTATATAAATGTGATGTTACATGGAAAGAGCCAATATCAAACTCCGATGTCAGGCCCGCTTCACGCACATAAATTACCCCGCACGACGTTTTGGCACTTATAGGGAAAAAATTCCCAATCCACGAGAACGGAGATATTTTGTGATAAGTTCAGATCAATTTAGGATTTATATGTTCCTTTGACCTACCCTATAAAAAACAAGTAAAAACTTCACATGTGATATGGACTTTCAAGGCCGGTCAAAGTAGTAGACCGCGTGTGCACATAAATTAGGGTTTAGGTTTTAGTGCCCGCCTGGGAGTCGGAATCTGATCCAAATTTATGTTGGTTTCTTACTTATGTATATAAATGTGATGTTACATGGAAAGAGCCAATGTCAAACTCCGATGTGTGTCCCGCTTCACGCACATAAATTACACCGCATGACGTTTTGGCACTTTTAGGGAAAAAATTCCCAATCCACGAGAACGGAGATATTTTGTGATAAGTTCGGATCAATTTAGGATTTATATGTACCTATGACCTACCCTATAAAAAACAAGTAAAAACTTCACATGTGATATGGACTTTCAAGGCCGGTCAAAGTAGTAGACCGCGTGTGCACATAAATTAGGGTTTGGGTTTTAGTGCCCGCTTGGGAGTCGGAATCTGATCCAAATTTATGTTGGTTTCTTACTTATGTATATAAATGTGATGTTACATGGAAAGAGCCAATGTCAAACTCCGATGTGTGTCCCGCTTCACGCACATAAATTACCCCGCACGACGTTTTGGCACTTTTAGGGAAAAAATTCCCAATCCACGAGAACGGAGATATTTTGTGATAAGTTCGGATCAATTTAGGATTTATATGTACCTATGACCTACTCTATAAAAAACAAGTAAAAACTTCACATGTGATATGGACTTTCAAGGCCGGTCAAAGTAGTAGACCGCGCGTGCACATAAATTAGGGTTTGGGTTTTAGTGCCCACCCGGGAGTCAGAATCCGATCCAAATTTATGTTGGGTCCTTACTTATGTATATAAATGTGATGTTACATGGAAAGAGCCAATATCCAACTCTGATGTGTGTCCCGCTTCACGCACATAAATTACCCCGCACGACGTTTCTGCACTTATAGGGAAAAAATTCCCAATCAACGAGAACGGAGATATTTGTGATAAGTTCGGATCAATTTAGGATATGTATGTTCCTATGACCTACCCTATAAAAAACAAGTAAAAACTTCACATGTGATATGGACTTTCAAGGCCGGTCAAAGTAGTGGACCGCGCGTGCACATAAATTAGGGTTTGGGTTTTAGTGCCCGCCGAGAGTCGAAATCCGATCCAAATTTATGTTGGGTCCTTAATTATGTATATAAATGTGATGTTACATGGAAAGAGCCAATATCCAACTCTGATGTGTGTCCCGCTTCACGCACATAAATTACCCCGCACGACGTTTCTGCACTTATAGGGAAAAAAATTCCCGATCATCAAGAACGGAGATATTTTATGATAAGTTCGGATCAATTTAGGATTTGTATGTTCCTATGACATACCCTATAAAAAACCAGTAAAAACTTCACATGTGATATGGACTTTCAAGGCCGGTCAAAGTAGTAGACCGTGCGTGCACATAAATTAGGGTTTGGGTTTTAGTGCCCGCCCGGGAGTAGGAATCCGATTCAAATTTATGTTGGGTCCTTACTTATGTATATAAATGTGATGTTACATGGAAAGAGCCAATATCCAACTCCGATGTGTGTCCTGCTTCACGCACATAAATTACCCCGGACGACGTTTCTGCACTTATAGGGAAAAAATTCCCGATCAACAAGAACGGAGATATTTTGTGATAAGTTCGGAGCAATTTAGGATTTGTATGTTCCTATGACCTACTGCTGGCGCCTGCTTGACGGGAGAGTATTTGAGGATGATGAGTACTTCCCCGGAAACGGCGCCAGAAAAAGAGCTTGATGGCGTGAATCACACGCTCATTGGGAGACCCCAAGAGGAAGGTATGATGCAGTTCAGCAGCAAGTTTTCCCTCAGAAAGAAACCAAGGTTATCAAACCAGTAGGAGCAGCAACTCTTCAGAAGGTTGTTGGTGGCCGCACGGCGCAACACGATCACCAACGCGGAACCTGCACACAACACAATCAAAATACTTTGCCCCAACGAAACAGTGAGGTTGTCAATCTCACCGGCTTGCTGAAAACAAATGATTAAACATCTCGTGTGGAAAATGAGTATTAAATTGCAGAGAATGAAAAAGGAACAGTTTGCAGTTTGTGGTTGTGTAAAAGAATGGACCGGGGTCCACAGTTCACTAGTGGTGTCTCTCCATAAAAGATAACTAACATGTTGGGTGAACGAATTACAGCTGGGCAATTGACAAATAGTGAGCGCATGGCATAGCTTTCTTTCATTAGACTAACTTTTTCTGATTTAAGGTACGTAGATAGGTCGAAAATTCGACCTTTACTGACTGTTCTGTTTAGACAGATTTTGTGCTTCTCTGTAAATAAAATCGTGATAAATCTCAGAATAGTATTTTGACTTGAAAATTTTTGTGCATAAACCTGAGATTATTATCTTTCTTTCATTAGACTAAAGTTTTTTGATTTGAGCTACTTAACTATCTCTTTGAATGCCATCTTTACGGACTGTTCAGTTTTGACAGATTTCTTTGTTTATTCAATATTGTACTTGGTGTTGTTAGTTTCATTAGTTTTTCGACGGACAACGGAAATCATGAACACCTTAGTATATACAGTGGCTAATGTTGAGTAAAAATTATAAAACTTGTCAGTGCTTGAACATGAGTGGATTTTATTTAATGAGTACTAACCCTACTAATGAGTTTTGTGAAGTTTTATGTGCATGTAGCTTATAGATCTAATCAATATGGTGATATGAGATGAATAAGAAGACGCAAGAGCTCAAGCTTGGGATGTGTAGGTGCACCCCAAGAACATATTCAAGAAGATACAATCATCTAAGCTTGGGGATGCCCGAGTCATCCCCCTATTCATCAACTAACATGAGGTTGTCTCGTTCATACTCTATATTACGCGTCCACATAATATGTATTGTCTTAACTTGTATTATAATTGCTTTTATATGTCTTGGTTTTACCTTCTTTAGTTCCATTAGGCTCCTTATTTGGTTTCGATTGCTTCTTTACTTTCACTTATAAATTCAAAATAACAAAAATATTTTCTTTTGTTTTGCTTCTTTGTTTGGTTCTTTATTTTTATTTTATTTGGGTTTTACTTTTGATTTTTATTTAGAGTTTTCCTTGCTGTAGCTAGCATGTTTAGGTCTTGCTTAGCCTCTGGTTTCTTAGTTTATCAAAAATAAAGTACCAAGTTTTATCCATTTAGCTTAGTTGATACATATGTAAAAAGTGATTTTCTGTTTTCGGTATCTACTGCTTATTGCGCGATTTTTCATATTTTACTGGAAGCTCTAAAAATCATGAAACAATTACTGATGTTGTAGAACCTAATCCTCTGCATGTACAAAAATTGGCTAAAATTTCGGGAATGTTTAAGTGCACCTAAAAATTGCGTTTTTCAGCTGCTGTTTTTCTGGACAGATTCTGACTTTTGTTGCAAGAGTGGCCTCTTTTCGTTTTCATTTGATTTTTAATGGTTCTTACCTTTCATTTATAAGTTGGCCATTTAAGCAACCTTTCTGTAACTTAAAAACAAAATTTTATTTGGTTTAATAGTGGCACTTGGGAAATATTATCTATTGTACTAATGTCTAACCGTAGAAAAGAATGGGAAAGTTTTTGTGTTGAAGTTTTTTCACAGAGAATGAAGGAACACCAAACTATGGAATATTGAAGAATTACCAAAGTCATAAGCTTGGGGATGTCCCCGCATCCCTCTTCATCAATAACCCCACGGTTTGCAAACCTTTAAACTTTGTTTTTTGAGCAACATAGGAACTTAACTAAACTTGAAGCGGCTGTATTTTATTATCTATTTATCTTAGCATCAAACACCAGTTACATTAATAAGTGGATCGTCACATATTTTATTTATCCTCTGTTTCAATGTTTACTTGGTTAATGGATTACATGTGGAAACTTAAAAATGATGTGTGAATAATACTGTTTAGTAGTTTATGTTTTCTTATGGTTAGTCTCAACTAGCTAATAGTGCATATTATGTTATTTTGATATAAACATGCATTGTCCTGTTCATAAGATGGTATGGTATTGTGGTATCCTCCTCTGAATAATTCACTTGAATCGACTTGGCACATGCTCACACATGTTATGACTGAAAAATAAAAGTCAATTAAGCCTTGATGATCTACTTTGCCTTAGAGTTTTAGTATCGTTTTTATGCCTCCGTTAATTTTATTTTGTCGCAAGCATGATTATGACCGTTATCGCTCTCGTGGTTGTCGCTTCACAGTCTATTGCTAGCCTTCACTTGTACTGAGCGGGAATGCTGCTCGTGCATCCAAATCCTTAAAACCAAGTTATCCCAAAGAGTCCACAAAAAAAATTCCTATGCATGGTATTTCAAGTCATTCCAAGTAAATTTGCATGTGCTACCTTTAAAACCTTCAAAATATTTCTCTTTTTGTGTCAATGTTTACTAACTCATGAGGTATCTCTTGATTCTATTTGTCAAATGGACTTTTACACCTGGACTAGTGGCATATACATCCGCTTATCCAATAACTTGCAAAAAGAGCTGGCAACGGGGTGCCCAGTCCCAATTAATTACAACTTTAACCAATTAATTCTCTTCACACTTTTGCCCTGATTCATCAGTAAGCAATGACAAACAGTGAAATACCTGAATGTGTGTAAACCAAAGAGAAAGAGGGATGATCTGCTTTGCTGGTAGAAATAACGACTTATCACAAAATATCTCCGTTCTTGTTGATCGGGAATTTTTTCCCTATAAGTGCAGAAACGTCGTGCTGGGTAATTTATGTGCGTGAAGCGGGACACACATCGGAGTTTGATATTGGCTCTTTCCATGTAACATCACATTTATATACATAAGTAAGGACCCAACACAAATTTGGATCGGATTTCGACTCCCGGGCAGGCACTAAAACCCAAACCCTAATTTATGTGCACGCGCGGTCTACTACTTTGACCGGCCTTGAAAGTCCATATCACATTGAAGTTTTTACTTTTTTTTATAAGATAGGTCATAGGAACATATAAATCCTAAATTGATCCGAACTTATCACAAAATATCTCCGTTCTCGTGGATTGGGAATTTTTTCCCTATAAGTGCAGAAACATCGTGCGGGTAATTTATGTGCGTGAAGCGGGACACACATCGGAATTGGATATTGGCTCTTTCCATGTAACATCACATTTATATACATAAGTAAGGACCCAACTTAAATTTGGATCAGATTCCGACTCCCGGCGGGCACTAAAATCCAAACCCTAATTTATGTGCACGCGCGGTCTACTACTTTGAGCGGCCTTGAAAGTCCATATCACATGTGAAGTTTTTACTTGTTTTTATAGGGTAGGTCATACGAACATACAAATCCTAAATTGATCCGAACTTATCACAAAATATCTCCGTTCTCGTGGATTGGGAATTTTTTCCCTATAAGTGCAGAAACGTCGTGCGGGGTAATTTATGTGCGTGAAGCGGGACACACATCGGAGTTGGATATTGGCTCTTTCCATGTAACATCACATTTATATACATAAGTAAGGACCCAACATAAATTTGGATCGGATTCCGACTACCGGGCGTGCACTAAAACCCAAACCCTAATTTATGTGCACGCGTGGTCTACTACTTTGACCGGCCTTGAAAGTCCATATCACATGTGAAGTTTTCGCTTGTTTTTTATAGGGTAGGTCATAGGAACATGCAAATCCTAAATTGA
Organism: Poa pratensis; assembly: GCA_947311845.1. NCBI lineage: Eukaryota > Viridiplantae > Streptophyta > Magnoliopsida > Poales > Poaceae > Poa > Poa pratensis. The sequence continues at coordinate 60,890,088 of CAMZMU010000055.1, read as the reverse complement.
TCCGAACTTATCACAAAATATCTCTGTTCTTGTTGATCGGGAACTTTTTCCCTATAAGTGCAGAAAAGTCGTGCGGGGTAATTTATGTGCGTGAAGCGGGACACACATCGGAGTTGGATATTGGCTCTTTCCATGTAACACCACATTTATATACATAAGTAGGGACCCATAATAAATTTGGATCGGATTCCGACTCCCGGATGGGCACTAAAACCCAAACCCTAATTTATGTGCACGCGCGGTCTACTACTTTGACCAGCCTTGAAAGTCCATATCACATGTGAAGTTTTTACTTGTTTTTTATAGGGTAGGTCATAGGAACATACAAATCCTAAATTGAGCCGAACTTATCACAAAATATCTCCGTTCTCGTTGATTGGGAATTTTTTCCCTATAAGTGCAGAAACATCGTGCGGGGTAATTTATGTGCGTGAAGCGGGACACACATCGGAGTTGGATATTGGCTCTTTCCATGTAACATCACATTTATATACATAAGTAAGGACCCAACATAAATTTGGATAGGATTCCAACTCCCGGGCGTGCACTAAAACCCAAACCCTAATTTATGTGCACGCGCGGTCTACTACTTTGACCGGCCTTGAAAGTCCATATCACATGTGAAGTTTTTACTTGTTTTTTATAGGGTAGGTAATAGGAACATACAAATCCTTAATTGATCTGAACTTATCACCAAATATCTCCGTTCTCGTTGATTGGGAATTTTTTCCCTATAAGTGCAGAAACGTCATACGGGGTAATTTATGTGCGTGAAGGGGGATACACATCGGAGTTGGATATTGGCTCTTTCCACATAACATCACATTTATATACATAAGTAAGGTCCCAACATAAATTTGGATTGGATTCCGACTCCCGGGCGGGCACTAAAACCCAAACCCTAATTTATGTGCACACGCGGTCTACTACTTTGACCGGCCTTGAAAGTCCATATCACATAAATTTGGATTGGATTCTGACTCCCGGGCGGGCACTAAAACCCAAACCCTAATTTATGTGCACGCGTGGTCTACTACTTTGACCGGCCTTGAAAGTCCATATCACATGTGAAGTTTTCGCTTGTTTTTTATAGGGTAGGTCATAGGAACATACAAATCCTAAATTGATCCGAACTTATCACAAAATATCTCTGTTCTTGTTGATCGGGAACTTTTTCCCTATAAGTGCAGAAAAGTCGTGCGGGGTAATTTATGTGCGTGAAGCGGGACATACATTGGAGTTGGATATTGGCTCTTTCCATGTAACACCACATTTATATACATAAGTAGGGACCCAACATAAATTTGGATCGGATTCCGACTCCCGGATGGGCACTAAAACCCAAACCCTAATTTATGTGCACGCGCGGTCTACTACTTTGACCGGCCTTGAAAGTCCATATCACATGTGAAGTTTTTACTTGTTTTTTATAGGGCAGGTCATAGGAACTTACAAATCCTAAATTGATCCGAACTTATCACAAAATATCTCCGTTCTCGTTGATCGGGAATTTTTCCCCTATAAGTGCAGAAACGTCGTGCGGGGTAATTTCTGTGCGTGAAGCGGGACACACATCGGGGTAGGATATTGGCTCTGTCCATGTAACATCACGTTTTATATACATAAGTAAGGACCCAACATAAATTTGGATCGGATTCCGACTCCCGGGCGGGCACTAAAACCCAAACCCTAATTTATGTGCACGCGCGGTCTACTACTTTGACCGGCCTTGAAAGTCCATATCACATGTGAAGTTTTTACTTGTTTTTTATAGGGTAGGTCATAGGAACATACAAATCCTAAATTGATCCAAACTTATCACAAAATATCTCCGTTCTTGTTGATCGGGAATTTTTTCCCTATAAGTGCAAAAACGTCGTCCGGGATAATTTATGTGCGTGAAGCAGAACAGACATCGGAGTTGGATATCGGCTCTTTCCATGTAACATCACATTTATATACATAAGTAAGGACCCAACATAAATTTGAATCGGATTCCGACTCCCGGGCGGTGATGCGGGTTGGTCCCGATTTTCATGGATTTGTGCGGAGGGAACGACGAACACGAAGAACACGCGAAGAATGAAGACACAAAAGAGGGGAAATCAAACACACAAGGGTAAATAGCAAGTAGCAACCCGGCAAGACTCGATTGGTAACAAATCCCCGTGGGCAGCCACCAGTCCTCCTCTCCCATGCACACCTTACTCTTAGAATTGTTTGTCCAATTGGTCAATCCAACCAACCCAATAGAATCACCCTAGGATGAAAGATTGGCAAGTAGCAAACTACAAGAGGAGCCTTGGTATCCACGCAGGGATCTTCTCCACAAGTGGAGGCCTTGGTTCATATCCACAAGGGGAGGCCTTGAGTCATCTCCATAGAAGGAAAGAGACACTTTGAGAAGAAGGAGCAAGGTTCTACTTTAGTTCCCAAATCATAGTCTAACCCTAGATCTAGTCCAAGGGGTACTTTAAATAGTCTAGGCAACTAGGAGGACGAACGGATAAGGTTTGGTGGCTGGACAGACGATTCTGCTCCCGCACTGGCGGTAGTACCGCTGGCTTAGCTGGTGCTACCGCTGGCGCGGGCATGCGCTGCTTCCTCCCACGCGCCCGGTACCTCCTGGTACCGCTCCTCGTACCGCTGGTGGTAACGGAAGAAGCTGCCGAAGACCCGATTCGGCGGTAGCGCGGAGCGGTAGCTGCCGGTGCCGCTGACGTGGGCTGGGTCCATCCCACGCTCCCGGTACCGGGCGGTACCGCTCCTGGTACCGCCGGCGTGGTCTTGGTTCTCGTTGACTGGGCCAGGGGCGGTAGTACCGCTTGACCCAGCGGTAGTACCGCCGCCTGGGAAGTTCTTCTCCATCTTGTCTTCTTCTTCCTCTCGTCTTCTTGACTCGATTCTTGTCCAACTTTGACGCTACCTTGGCCATCTTCAAAGGGGTCATCAGGGCCACCATAGCTGAGTACACACAATGTATCGGAATGAAGTAGCAAACCATTCGAGGGAGAGTTAAGGTCACATATAGATAGGAGTGAATTCACCTTAGCATGTATAGCTTTGACCCTTGCTTTGTCATTGGGCCACTTGGTGTAGACGCCGTAGGCTGGGCTACATCATCTCCCCCCCTTGGAAAAGAGTCGTCCTCGACTCTTGGTCCTCTTCATCGCTTGATGTCCCATAGTATGGCGAGAGGTCGGTGACGTTGAAGGTGTCATGGACCAAGTGTTTGGAGTTGGAGATGTCGATCTTGTAGGCATTGTCGTTGATGCGCTTGATAACCTTGAAAGGTCCATCTCCACGAGGGTGAAGCTTGGACTTCCTTGCATCCGGAAAGCGATCTTTGCGAAGGTGTAGCCACACAAGATCTCCTTCTTCAAATATCATGGCGCGCTTGTGTTTGTTCATCTTCGTAGCATGGTCTTTGTTGTGCTTCTCGAGAGTAGTTCTTGTTTCCTCATGGAGCTTCTTCATGTAAGCGGCTCGCTTGTCGAAGTCCATGTTAACTTGTTCACGGAGTGGAAGTGGTAGCATGTCTAGCGCGGTGTAGGGGTTGGAGCCATAGACGACCTCGAAGGGTGTTCTCTTTGTTGCGCGGTGTAGTGCTCGATTGTAGGCGAACTCGGCGTGTGGGATGCACTCTTCCCAATTCTTCAAGTTAGGCTTGATCAACACACGAAGGAGTGTAGATAGGCTTCGGTTCACCACTTCGGTTTGGCCATCGGTTTGAGGGTGGTATGCGGTGGAGAATAGTTGCTTGATTCCCATCTTGGCCATCAAAGTCTTCCAAAAATAGCTCACGAACTTGGTGTCACGATCCGACACAATGGTCTTGGGCACTCCATGAAGACGGACGATTTCCCTGAAAAACAAAGTAGCAATGTGTGAAGCATCGTCGCTCTTGTTGCAAGGTATAAAGTGTGCCATTTTAGAGAAGCGATCAATGACGACAAAGATGGAATCCTTGTTTGTTTTAGTGCGTGGGAGTCCTAAGACAAAATCCATAGCTATATCGGACCATGGGTGATGTGGAATAGGCAATGGTGTGTATAACCATGAGAGTTTAGAGTAGACTTAGCTTTGAGACATGTAGAACATCGTCGAACTAGGCGTTCCACATCACGCTTCATTCTAGGCCAATAGTAGTTGGTGGGAGCATGGCGTAGGTCTTGTCACGTCCAAAGTGACCCATGAGTGTTCCTCCATGAGATTCCTTCAAAAGGACCAAACGAAGCGAAGACTCGGGTATACATAGTTTGTTAGCCTTAAACAAGAAACCTTTGTGCAAATAGAAATCACCAATTCCTTTGTGCTCCGAACATTGAGCGAAAATGTCTCCAAAGAAAGCATCGGTAGCATACAACTCTTTAATCTCATCCAAACCCAAGACACTAATGTCAAGACGTGTAAGTAGGTTGGCCTTGCGGGATAGAGCATCCGCGACCACATTGTCTTTACCTTTCTTGTATTTGATTACAAAGTGAAAGACTCAATGAACTCAACCCACTTAGCATGTCTTTTGTTCAAATTTGTTTGACTTTTCAAATATTTCAAGGATTCATGGTCGGAATGAATGACAAATTCCTTAGGACGAAGGTAATGTTGCCACACATCCAAAACACGAACCAAAGCAAATAACTCTTTGTCATAAATGGGGTAATTCAAGCGAGCTCCATCTAGTTTCTCACTATGGTATGCGATGGGTCTACCATTTTGCATAAGCACTCCACCAATGCCCAATCCACTTGCATCGCATTCAATCTCAAATGTCTTAGAGAAATCCGGAAGGGCAAGGAGTGGTGCTTCGGTTAATAACCGTTTGAGCTCATTGAAAGCAAAATCATGTGCATTGCCCCAAATGAAAGGTACATTCTTCTTTGTAAGTTCATGGAGGGGGCAAGCAATTGTGGAAAAATCCTTGATGAAACGGCGGTAAAATCCGGCAAAACCAAGAAAACGTCTCAACTCCTCAAGTGATGTCGGAAAAGGCCAAGTCCGAATTGCTTGTATCTTTGCTTCATCGACTTCGACTCCATCCGAAGAAACAACAAAACCCAAGAAAACAAGTTTGTTGGTGGCAAAAGTGCACTTAGAAAGATTTGCATAAAGCTTTTCATTGCGAAGAACCAACAAAACTTGAGCAACATGAGAAGTGTGCTCTTCCAAAGACTTGCTATAATAAGGATGTCGTCAAAGTATACCACAACAAATTTCCCAATGAAAGGACGCAAAACATGATTCATGAGACGCATAAAAGTAGAAGGTGCATTGGAAAGACCAAATGGCATGACGAGCCACTCATAAAGACCAAGCTTAGTTTTAAATGCGGTCTTCCATTCATCACCTTCACACATGCGTATTTGGTGATATCCACTTTTAAGATCAATTTTGGAGAATATAGCGGAACCACAAAGCTCATCGAGCATATCATCAAGCGAGGGATAGGATGGCGATACCGAACGGTGATGGCGTTGATGGGGCGACAATCCATGCAAAGGCGAAGAGTGTTGTCGTGCTTGGGTACCAAGATGACGGGCACGGCACACGGACTCAAGCTCTCGCGGATATGTCCCATGGCAAGAAGTTCTTGTATTTGCCGCTCGATCTCCTTTGTCTCTTCGGGGTTGGTGCGGTAAGGAGCGCGGTTTGGTAGCGGTGCGCCGGGAACAAGGTCGATGCGGTGCTCGATTCCGCGTAGAGGAGGTAGTCCCGGTGGCACTCTTGAGGGAAGACATCTTCAAAGTCCTTCAAAAGAGACAACAAAGAAGGAGGAAGGTTTGTGAAAGTGTTAGTCATAGAAACTTCACCCTTGCATATGAGCACATAGTGAGGGTGGATGGGTTTTCTCTCAACTCCCTATCTCTCTTTGTGGCAAATAGTGTAAGTTTTGTGGGAACTCTCTTTGAAGTGTCACACTCATTTGGCTTGTGGCTCTCACTCACTTTATGGTGGGTCTCTCGCTCACCACTCATCTCACTAGACGAACGATCTTGTTGTGCCCTTGCAATAGTCTTGGCGTTGTCGGCGATGACTTGACTTGGTGTCATGGGACGAAGGACGAAGGTCTTGTCGTTGTTCTTGAAGCTATAGTAGTTTGTCCTTCCATCATGCATAGCACCCTTGTCAAATTGCCATGGACGCCCAAGGAGTAAGTGACAAACGTTCATAGGCACAACATCACAATCAACCGTATCTTCATAGGCTCCAATCTTGAAGGACACTTGCACCATGTGTTGAATCTTGACGGCTCCGGTATCACTCAACCATTGCACATGGTAAGGATGTGGGTGCTTCTTGAACTTCAAGTTGAGCTTATCACAAAGTTCTTTGCTCGCTAGGTTGTGGCAACTTCCACCATCTATGATGACCTTGATGGACTTTCCATTGACTCCCGCTCTTGTTGAAACAAGTTGCATCTTTGGTCTTCTTCTACTTGAACATTGGTGGTTAGAGCTCTTGCCACAACCAAGGAAGGGTTGTTGTCGCCATCACAATATATCTCATTTCTTCTTCTTGAGCACTTTGCATTGTGGCGACCTTGTTCAAAGCATTGTACTCATCTTCACTCATAGATTCATACTCTCCCATGTCATTGATGATCATGACCTTCTTGTTGGTGCACTCAAAAGATTTGTGCCCTTGTCCGCCGCACTTGTACATTGCAAAGTCTTGTGCCGGACGAAGATCCTTGAGGCGCCTTGGAGAGGGAGGTACTTTCTTGAAAGGTTGAGGCGCTTGAGGTGTCGATGTAGAGACTCTTGGAGGACCTCGAGTGTTCGCTTGAGGAAGAGCTTGTGAAGGTGTAGGAGTTGACGAAGAAGGCTTGTTGGCGTAGAATGCCTTTGTCTTGAGGTATTTGAGCTCTTCAAGCACGTGGCGCTCGGCCTTGGAAGCTTGATGTACTAGCTCAACCAAAGAGGCATATGGTTGGAACTCCACGATCTTCTTGATGGGATAGTTGAGGCCATTCATGAAACGAGCCATGGATTGCTCTTCGTACTCGTTGACATTGGCTCTCATCATGGAGATTTCCATTTCCTTGTAGTACTCGTCAACCGACTTCAAACCTTGCTTCAACTCTTGCAACTTCTTGTATAAGTCTCTAGTGTAATGGCTTGGCACGAAGCGCTTGTACATGTTTCTTTCATTTCAACCCAAGTGTCAATTGGTTGTTGGTGGTTAGCGACGCGAGCATCTTGTAGTTGTTCCCACCACAAGAGGGCATACTCTTCAAACTCCATCGAGGCTAAGGCAACCTTCTTGATGTCGGAGTAGCGTTGCACGCGGAAGATCTTGTCAACCTTGAGTACCCATGAGAAGTAAGCTTCCGGATCACTTGTGCCGTAGAACTTGGGTATGTCAAAGCGGACGTTGGTCAAGTCATCATAGTCGTCACGTGGCCACCACGTGGGAATGCACGTCCACGTCTCCTTCGGTTGAGTCCATCACCATTGTGTTGGCTTGACTCGTTATCACTTGACTCGGAACGTTGGTGTTGGTGACGATCATGAGGAAGCTCTTGACGAGGCGCATGTTGAGGAGGTAGCTCTTGTTGAGGAACGGGTTGCTCGACATTGTTCGCATTGTCATGGTTTTGATGACGTGGCCTTGGAGGATGACGAGGGTGACGTCCTTGTTCACCAAAGTCATTCGCACCCGGAACGCCATTGTCATTAGCCAATGGGTCATGACGATCACGTGGCGGTGGTGGTGATGGTATGCGTGCGCGACGATCATCATTTTGGTGAGGTTGTTCTTGATGCGCATTGGCATTGTTCGCGTGAAGATCATGTGGTTGTTCAACGATAGGAGGAGGTCGTTCATGGGCGTCGCCCTTGATCATGTTGACGTTCTTGTCGAGGTTCATGACGTCCATGACGTGCTTGTGTCGACCTTGAGGTGCTTCTTGTACGGCTTGAGTGTGAAGAAGCTCGTTGTCGCGCAAGGTTGTTTAGTTGCTTCGTTAGCACTCATGCGGTCGTTGAAGGTGATGTCTTGATTTTGAAGACGGCGCTCGAAGCGTCATGTTACCACGAAGGAAGTGTCGCATGCCACAAGCTCCGATTGTGTGACATAGCCATGATCACCGCGAACTCCACCATGGATTTCCTCATCCGAGCTTGAGCTTCCGTTTGTACTTCCCCTAAACATTTTCTCAAGAACAAGTGAGATGTGGTAAGGAAAAACCAAGACAAACTATATCCCAAGTATAATGTGGCTTGAGAGGAGAGTATCCGGTTCTAACACCCAACACACACACTTATGAGGATAGGAAGGTATGAAGTGGCAAACGAAACAAGCAAACCCGCCGACAAGTATATTGTCAAAGGTAGAGAAAATCCACAATGATCAAATTACCAAAGAAACTCCAACCACAAATGATGAAGAAACACACACAAAAGCGAATAATGGGGTTGGGCGACCAAAGGGCGAGCACTCGAAGATAGACAACCTAACGAAGACTACGTGCTCAAATGTCACCCAACACAAGAAGGACGCTAGCTCAATTGCTTTTTGTGGGCAACGGATTTGCACAAGAGTTAACACACACTCACTTTGGCGGTCTTAGCTTTGTCGCAACCTACAAGAGATGAACTTGGCACCACTTGATTCTTTTCTTTTCTCTTTTTTTTTGATTTTTGCTTTTTGACGATGATTCCTTCTCTTTTGCTAGTGCCAAGCTCTCTAACGATACACACTCGCCAATACTTGAAGACAAACACTCAACACGTGCAATGCCTCGCAATATAACCGAGCTAGTCCAATAGGTCAAGTTACGCGAAAGGAAGAAGGGCTCACAACGGATTATGATGGTGGGGGAATGTCGAGTCCTTGGTGGCGTCGTCGCTTGGCGTTGATGATGCGTGTTGCGGAAGCTTGTCGATGTCGTAGACGTGTGGAACACACCAGCGAAGGACCAAACAACAAAGAGAATTGCCAAAACGAACCGAGGAAAAGAAAAATTTCTGAAAATTTGGCCCTGGCGGTAGTACCGCTTAAGCTGGCGGTAGTACCGCTGTCAACTTTTTGCTCGAATTTTGTTTAATTTTGGGCTCCAAAACTTCCTCGAATCCGTGGGAAATGGCAAAATTGAGGCTAGGGAACGCAAACAAAGGTGGAGGGGGTCCTAAAGCAACAGATCCATGGACAAAAACTACCAAAAACGCAACGAATCGACAGATCGGCTCGAATCAAGGCAAGGCTATTTTTGGTGGAAATTTTCGAATTTCTCAAAAACGAAGAAAAATTTGGTGGATTTTGGTGGAAACACAAAACAAATCCGTGTCAACCTAGAGCTCTGATACCATATGATGCGGGTTGGTCCCGATTTTCACGGATTTGTGCGGAGGAAACGATGAACACGAAGAACACGCGAAGAACGAAGACACAAAAGAGGGGAAATCAAACACACAAGGGTAAATAGCAAGTAGCAACCCGGCAAGACTCGATTGGTAACAAATCCCCGTGGGCAGCGCCCAATCCTCCTCTCCCAAGCACACCTTACTCTTAGGATTGTTTGTCCAATTGGTCAATCCAACCAACCCAATAGAATCACCCTAGGATGAAAGATTGGCAAGTAGCAACTACAAGAGGAGCCTTGGTATCCACGCAGGGATCTTCTCCACAAGGGGAGGCCTTGGTTCATCTACACAAGTGGAGGCCTTGATTCATCTCCATAGGAGGAAAGCGACACTTTGAGAAGAAGGAGCAAGGCTCTACTTTAGTTCCCAAATCATAGTCTAACCCTAGATCTAGTCCAAGGGTACTTTAAATAGTCTAGGCAACTAGGAGGACGAACGGATAAGGTTTGGTGGCCGGACAGACGATTCTGCTTCCGCACTGGCGGTAGTACCGCTGGCTTAGCCGGTGCTACCGCTAGCGCGGGCATGCGCTGCTTCCTCCCACGTGCCCGGTACCTCCTGGTACCGCTCCTCGTACCGCTGGCGATACCGGAAGCAGCTGCCGAAGACCCGATTCGGCGGTAGCGCGGAGCGGTAGCTGCCGGTGCCGCTGACGTGGGCTTGGTCCATCCCACGCTCCCGGTACCGGGCGGTACCGCTGTTGGTACCGCCGGCGTGGTCCTGGTTCTCGTTGACTGGGCCAGGGCGGTAGTACCGCTTGACCCAGCGGTAGTACCGCCGCCTGGGAAGTACTTCTCCATCTTGTCTTCTTCTTCCTTCTTGTCTTCTTGACTCGATTCTTGTCCAACTTTGACGCTACCTTGGCCATCTTCAAAGGGGTCATCAGGGCCACCATAGCTCAGTACACACAATGTATCGGAATGAAGTAGCAAACCATTCAAGGGAGTGTTAAGGTCACATATAGATAGGAGTGAATTCACCTTAGCATGTATAGCTTTGACCCTTGCTCTTGTCATTGGGCCACTTGGTGTAGACGTCGTAGGCTGGGCTACATCAGGCGGGCACTAAAACCCAAACCCTAATTTATGTGCACGCATGGTCTACTACTTTGACCGGCCTTGAAAGTCCATATCACATGTGAAGTTTTTACTTGTTTTTTATAGGGTAGGTCATAGGAACATATAAATCCTAAATTGATCTGAACTTATCACAAAATATCTCCGTTCTCGTGGATTGGGAATTTTTTCCCTATAAGTGCAGAAACGTCGTGCGGGATAATTTATGTGCGTGAAGCGGGACACACATCGGAGTTTGATATTGGCTCTTTCCATGTAACATCACATTTATATACATAAGTAAGGACCCAACATAAATTGGGATCGGATTCCGACTCCCGGGCGGGCACTAAAACCCAAACCCTAATTTATGTGCACGCGCGGTCTACTACTTTGACTGGCCTTGAAAGTCCATATCACATATGAAGTTTTTACTAGTTTTTACAGGGTAGGTCATAGGAACATACAAATCCTAAATTGATCCGAACTTATCACAAAATATCTCCGTTCTCGTGGATCGGGAATTTTTTCCCTATAAGTGCAGAAACGTCGTGCGGGTAATTTATGTGCGTGAAGCGGGACACACATCGGAGTTTGATATTGGCTCTTTCCATGTAACATCACATTTATATACATAAGTAAGGACCCAACATAAATTTGGATCGGATTCCGACTCCCGGTCGGGCACTAAAACCCAAACCCCAATTTATGTGCATGCGCGATCTACTACTTTGACCGGCCTTGGAAGTCCATATCACATGTGAAGTTTTTACTTATTTTTTATAGGGTAGGTCATAGGAACATACAAATCCTAAATTGATCCGAACTTATCACAAAATATCTCCGTTCTTGTTGATCGGGATTTTTTTCCTATAAGTGCAGAAACGTCGTGCGGGTAATTTATGTGCGTGAATCGGGACACATATCGGAGTGGGATATTGGCTCTTTCCATGTAACATCACATTTATATACATAAGTCAGAAACCAACATATATTTGGATCGGATTCCGACTCTCGGGCGGGCACTAAAACCCAAACCCTAATTTATGTGCACGCGCGGTCTACTACTTTGACCAGCCTTGAAAGTCCATATCACATGTGAAGTTTTTACTTGTTTTTTATAGGTAGGTCATTGGAACATATAAATACTAAATTGATCTGAACTTATCACAAAATATCTCCGTTCTCGTGGATTGGGAATTTTTCCCTATAAGTGCAGAAACGTCGTGCGGGATAATTTATGTGCGTGAAGCGGACACACATCGGAGTTTGATATTGGATCTTTCCATGTAACATCACATTTAAATACATAAGTAAGGACCCAACATAAATTGGGATCGGATTCCGACTCCCGGGCGGGCACTAAAACCCAAACCCTAATTTATGTGCACGCGCGGTCTACTACTTTGACCGGCCTTGAAAGTCCATATCACATGTGAAGTTTTACTTGTTTTTATAGGGTAGGTCATAGGAACTTACAAATCCTAAATTGATCTGAACTTATCACAAAATATCTCCGTTCTCGTTTATCGGGAATTTTTTCCCTATAAGTGCAGAAACATCGTGCGGGGTAATTTCTGTGCGTGAACCGGGACACACATCGGAGTTGGATATTGGCTCTTTCTATGTAACATCACATTTATATACATAAGTAAGGACCCAACATAAATTTGGATCGGATTCCGACTCCTGTTCGGGCACTAAAACCCAAACCCTAATTTATGTGCACGCGCGGTCTACTACTTTGACCGGCCTTGAAAGTCCATATCACATGTGAAGTTTTTACTTGTTTTTTACTGGGTAGGTCATAGGAACATACAAATCCTAAATTGATCCGAACTTATCACACAATATCTCCGTTCTCGTTGATCGGGAATTTTTTCCCTATAAGTGCAGAAACACCATGCAGGGTAATTTATGTGCGTGAAGCGGGACACACATCGGAGTTGGATATTGGCTCTTTACATGTAACATCATTTATATACATAAGTAAGGACCCAACATAAATTGGATCGGATTCCGACTCCCGGCCGGGCACTAAAACCCAAACCCTAATTTACTTGTTTTTTATAGGGGTATCATAGGAACATATAAATCCTAAATTTATCTGAACTTATCACAAAATATCTCCGTTCTTGTTGACAGGGAACTTTTTCCCTATATGTGCCGAAACGTCGTGCGGGTAATTTATGTGCGTGAAGCGGGACACACATCGGAGTTTGATATTGGCTCTTTCCATGTAACATCACATTTTATACACAAGTAAGGACCCAACATAAATTTGGATCGGATTCCGACTACGGGCGTGCACTAAAACCCAAACCCTAATTTATGTGCACGCGTGGTCTACTACTTTGACCGGCCTTGAAAGTCCATATCACATGTGAAGTTTTCGCTTGTTTTTTATAGGGTAGGTCATAGGAACATACAAATCCTAAATTGATCTGAACTTATCACAAAATATCTCCGTTCTAGTTGATAGGGAACTTTTTCCCTATATGTGCAGAAACGTCGTGCGGGGTAATTTATGTGCGTGAAGCGGGACACACATCGGAGTTTGATATTGGCTCTTTCCATGTAACATCACATTTTATACACAAGTAAGGACCCAACATAAATTTGGATCGGATTCCGACTACCGGGCGTGCACTAAAACCCAAACCCTAATTTATGTGCATGCGTGGTCTACTACTTTGACCGGCCTTGTAAGTCCATATCACATGTGAAGTTTTCGCTTGTTTTTTATAGGGTAGGTCATAGGAACATACAAATCCTAAATTGATCCGAACTTATCACAAAATATCTCCGATCTTGTTGATCGGGAATTTTTTCCCTATAAGTGCAGAAACGTCGTGCGGGGTAATTTATGTGCGTGAAGCGGGACACACATCGGAGTTTGATATTGGCTCTTTCCATGTAACATCACATTTATATACATAAGTCAGGACCCAACATAAATTTGGATCGGATTCCGACTCCCGGGCGGGCACTAAAACCCAAACCTAATTTATGTGCACGCGCGGTCTACTACTTTGACCGGCCTTGAAAGTCCATATCGCATGTGAAGTTTTTACTAGGTTTTTACAGGGTAGGTCATAGGAACATACAAATCCTAAATTGATCCGAACTTATCACAAAATATCTCCGTTCTCATTGATCGGGAATTTTCCCCTATAAGGGCAGAAACATCGTGCTGGGTAATTTATGTGCGTGAAGCGGGACACACATCGGAGTTGGATATTGGCTCTTTCCATGTAACATCACATTTATATACATAAGTAAGGACCCAACATAAATTTGGATCGGATTCCGACTCCTGGCCGGGCACTAAAACCCAAACCCTAATTTATGTGCACGCGTGGTCTACTACTTTGACCGGCCTTGAAAGTCCATATCACATGTGAAGTTTTTACTTGTTTTTATAGGGTAGGTCATAGGAACATATAAATCCTAAATTGATCTGAACTTATCACAAAATATCTCCGTTCTCGTGGATTGGGATTTTTTTCCCTATAAGTGCAGAAACGTCGTGCGGGATAATTTATGTGCGTGAAGCGGACACACATCGGAGTTTGATATTGGCTCTTTCCATGTAACATCACATTTATATACATAAGTAAGGACCCAAATAATAGGGATCGGATTCCGACTCCCGGGCGGGCACTAAAACCCAAACCCTAATTTATGTGCACGCGCGGTCTACTACTTTGACCGGCCTTGAAAGTCCATATCACATGTGAAGTTGTGGAGGTTATGCCGAACGGGTATACCTGCCACGGTGGATAGAACCTGGCCCACCAGGGAGGCCCGTCAGATAAAGCCGGAGGGCTTAATGGAGAAGGCCTCATGGGCTTAGGCGCAAGGATAAGCTCTGGGCTGGCTTAGTGAAGTCCAAGACGAAGGCCTGGCTGCGTTCGCCTTAGGGAGCAAGTTAGGGTTTGTTACCGTGTTAGTCTAGGACTCGTGATCTAGGTCGGTTAAGGCTTTCCTTGTAGGGGAAGGCTTGGCGCCTTTATAAGCCAGCCTTCCAGCAGCCTTAGGGCACGCATACAACCTCATTGTAACCTGTACACATATTTGCCTTGAGTGAATTATAGCAGCACGTAGGATCTCGCCGCCGTCGTGAGATCCGAAGCTGGGTAAATCGTGTGTGCAATCCCGTCACTGGAACCCTCCACGTTCTTCCCCACCTCCTCTACGGTACGTATGAATACTTCTAGTAGTTCCGCGTTACCAATACCTCGACAGTTGGCGCCCACCGTGGGGCCCAAGGCGTCGGGAGTTTTGTTTCAGGCGGGAGCATTGGGCGAGATCGGCAAGACTATGGCGTTGGTCGCGCCCGCATCATCAACAACTTTGGGTGCATCGAAGACGACGGTCCTACGTCTCAGCAAACGACGCACTGGTGTCAAGCTTCGTCGTCCCCTTCGGCACCATCAACATCTTCATGGGTTTTACGGCTGAGGCGTATGGATTCCCCAGGGGATCCGCCGCCTTTTGGCCCACCCACCACCCCATCGATATGCAATCGAGCAACAACACAGATCGGATCAGGCCTTTGTCTATCGCGATCTGAGTGACTCTGATACCCAAAGCGATTCTGGCTCCAGCTCTTATGAGCTTATGGAGCCCGCCTCTCGCTTTGTCGGTGTCATTGACGCATCTGGCCCTAAGCCGGCCGAATCTGACCCTGAGTCAATATTACCTGCCTTACAGACAGGAGCAGACTCAGAAGCCGGATCTGATGGCACCGCTCCAATGGCGGAAGATTCAGATCTCGATGAGCATAAGGAGGAAGACTTTGCAGCACAGGTTGCCGCGCGAGGCTATGGCTCATCCGATCCAAACGAAGTCTTAATGACTTTCCCGGCACAGATAGCTCTGAGGATGGTGCGGCCGCGGCTAAGCCAGACGAGGCTGAAGTTTCCTCTAGCATCAAACACATTGGTGACAAGGCGGAAAAGCCAGAGGATGTGCTGGACCCTAAAAGGCCTCCCCCGGCTACGCCTATTGAAGAAGACCTGGAGCGGTCAAAGGAGGAACACATGCGCGCATTGGAGCTCTCAAAACACCTTTGGGACCAAATCCAACCGCGGTTGAACTTGAGGAAAGACGGAAAGCGCTCCTGGCTGAGACTGAAGTCAACATCAAGTATAAGTTGTCCCTCCTGAACAAGGAAAAAGAGTTAATCCTAGTTGGAAAGGCTCTAGAAGAGGAAGAGTACCAGCGTGAGCGCGATGTTGAGAAGTAGTAACCCTCTTCTGCATCGGGATCTGCAGGGAAACTTCGAGAAGACTTCTGCCCAAAAGCCTTTAAAGCCTTGGCAGAAATACTCTTTCAGAGTTAACCCTGATGGAGTCATATTCTTCTCCACCCCGGCCAAAAACCTAGAGGCGGCCAGGGAAATCATGGGAGACGAAGCAGTTCCAATTGAAGAGCGCCACCATTATTCTAAAATGCTCATCGAAAAGGCGGTAGAGCAGCAGGCTAAGGCGGACTCAAACTCAAAACTGGCGGACGACACGCGTCTTTGCAAGACAGCCGTTGCCGGCGGTGGAGATCCAGAGGAACCAGCTGGTTCCAGTAGCCATGGCAATAAGGGTAAGGCCTAGGAAGGACAAAGTTCCTGACAAACACAGGGATGAGTCAAAGACTGGGTCCAATCGCCATAGTGACAAAGGCAAGGACGACCACCGGCAAAGGATAACACACGCCATAAGAAGATGATCCGCCTCGCCGTGAAAGAGATCAAGACAAGGGGAAGGACGCACGGCGTGGGAGTGACCGGCTTAACATGCCACCTCCGCCCGCAGCACGGGCAAGAGACGAAGGAAATAGGGGCAACAGAGATCCGCCTCAAAGGCGATCTCGCTCCCGCTCCCCTCATCGCCAAAGCCGTCAGGAGGAGCCAAGGCGTAGCCAATCCAACAAAGGGCCAGCCAGGGAAAACACTCATATCTCAGACGCCCGCATCCGTCTCGATGAGATTAAAGCGGCCAAAGAGGAGTCTTACCTGGGCCCTGTGTGCTTTGGACCGGCGATTCGCAAGGTGCAACTCCCATCCTCGCTAGGCAATGTCAAGAAAATTGTGGACAAGTACAATGGCATTGACAAACCGGACATATGGCTGCCTGATTACATCCACGCCGTTGGTATTAATGACGGTGATTACAATGCAGCTGTACGTTTTCTTCCACTCATGTTGGAGGGAACGCCCGGTTGTGGATCGACACTTTGCCAGAAAAGAGTATCCACAATTGGCAAGACATGCAGAAAACATTCATGCAACACTTCTCATGCACATACAAACGTCCAAAGGCTTACTCAGATCTACTAAAGTGCGCTCAAGTGGAGGGGGAGTCAAGCAGAGCTTTCATAGCTCGATGGACAGAGACAAAGAATGCATGCGAAGACGTTTCTGAGATCCAGGCCATACATGCTTTTATGAACAGCCTGAAGAAAGGCAACATGATGAGATATATGTTAGCCAGCCAAAACATCAAACACCTCGGCGAGCTCTTAGACAGCGCGAACAATTACGCTGCAGCAGAAGACGACGCTCGAGCTGACGACGGCGATCTGCGCATGGACATAGCTGTTAACCCGGAAAAGCGAAACAACAATCAAAGCCGGAAAAAGAAGAAGCCAACGATGCGCCAGGACCATCAAAGGAGGTAGCCTTTGCCAATAAGAAGGGTGGCCAGAGCGGGGCTAGCAGATGGCAGAAGAAGAGCGATGACAGTCAAGGGTCAAGACCCATTAAAATCACCTATGACGACATCAAAGATGAACCTTGTGCCCATCATAGCAAGCTTGGCAAATGCACCCATACCAACAGGCAGTGCCGCCTTAACGATGATATCAAGAAGGATCCGACGCTGGCTTCAAGGCAAAACAGTTCAAGCGCAAGAACCGTAAAGACAAGAAAGAGCAGAAGGACAACGAGGAAAGTGCTTCGGAGCCGGAAGATCAGGAGCCAAAGCACAAGAGGAGCAACAAGTTTCCAAGGGTCGAAACAAGCCTTGTCACTTCCTTGCCACTCCTTCGGCCAAAAAGGAAAAGGCAGCCTGGAGGGAACTCAATGCCACTATGCCAGCGGTTCCCCAGTATCTCAACTGGTCCGAGCACCCCATTACATGGGACCGCAACGATCATCCTGATCATATTCCACAGAACCCAGGGAATTACGCGCTCGTTGTAAACCCAATTGTGCAGCAATGCAGGCTTTCTAAGGTGCTTATGGATGGAGGGAGTAGCATCAACATCCTCTATCTTGAAACCTTAAAGCGCATGCGCCTTTCTGAGACACAGCTAAAACATAGCACAGTCAAGTTTCACGGCATAGTGCCAGGCAGGCAGGCCAGTTCTATGGGAACAATGTCTTAGACGTACCTTCGGTGACGAAACAAACTATAGGACTGAGGAAGTTGCCTTTGAGGTGGTGGAATTCAAAAGTGCGTATCACGCAATCTTTGGCCGCCCAGCCTTTGCCAAATTCATGGCACGCCCGTGTTACATCTACAGCAAGCTCAAAATACCTGGACCAAACGGCGTCATCACGGTCAATGGCGACTTCAAGAAGGCGAAGGAATGCGAAGCAGGAAACGCCGTCTTAGCAGAAGCAGTCATCAGCAAGGAAGAGCTGGAGCAGTACAAGAAAGAAGTTAACACCAATGAAATGCCGGATGGTAAAAGCCTCCTTGCGCTCGGATGTTACTTCAAGGCCAGCTCAAACTCGAAGAAGATCGTGCTGGACAACGCTGATGCAAGCAAGACGACGAACATAGGCGCGGACCTCAGTGACGCATAGGAAGGCGCGCTCGTCAAGTTCCTCCGTGAGCAACGGGATATTTTTGCATGGTCACCATCAGACATGCCAGGAGTACCCCGGGAACTTGCCGAGCACAGCCTTAATGTCGCCAAAGGTGCCAAGCCAGTAAAACAAGGTCTTCGTCGCTTCGGTCCAGAGAAGAAGAAAGCAATAGGAAAAGAGGTAGCTCGGCTTAGTGCCGCTAATTTCATTAGAGAGGTTATCCACACAGATTGGCTAGCAAATCCTGTATTAGTACCTAAGAAGGACGTGAAAGACTTGCGCATGTGCATAGATTTCACCGGCTTAAACAAAGCCTGTCCTAAAGACCCCTTCGCATTGCCGCGAATTGATCAGGTCGTAGATGCTGTATCAGGTTCTGAATTACTATGCTTTTTGGACGCTTACTCTGGCTACCACCAAATTAAGATGAAGGAGTCTGACCAAATTAAGACTTCCTTCATCACACCTTTCGGAACGTTTTGCTACATAACTATGCCTTTCGGGCTTAAAAACGCTGGCTCAACGTACCAACGGTGCATACAACGTTGCCTACACGATCAAATAGGCCGCAATGTTCACGCTTATGTCGATGACATTGCCGTTATGTCGCGAAAACGCGGCGATCTCATCGTTGACCTTCAAGAAACCTTTGATAACTTAGAAAATATAACATGAAGCTAAATCCGGGAAAATGCTTTTTTGGCGTCCCAGCAGGAAAACTTTTAGGCTTCATTGTTTCAGAAAGAGGTCTTGAGGTTAACCCAGAAAAGATTCGAGCTATCATGGACATCAAAAAGCCTACTTGTCTTAAAGATGTCCAAAGGCTCGCAGGATCTGCAGCAGCTGTAAGCCGATTTATTAGTAGGCTTGGGGATAAAGCTTTACCCCTATACAGGTTGTTGAAGAAAACTAAGACGTTCGTCTGGACTGAAGAGGCAGATGCAGCCTTAGCACAGTTAAAAGACGCCTTAGTTTCAGCACCAATATTAGCGTCTCCTCTACCACAAGAGCCGATGCTACTTTACATGGCGGCTACCAACCTAGTTATTAGTGCAGTGGTTGTTGTTGAACGAAAGGAGAAGGAAAGGAGCTACCGGAACAAAGGCCGGTATATTATATCAGCGAAGTCTTCTCCGAATCCAAACAACGATACCCTCACTATCAGAAGCTGGCTTATGGAGTTTTCTTCGCAGCCAGAAAATTACGCCATTATTTCCAAGAGCACCCAATCACGGTAGTCAGTAAGGCGCCATTGGGTGACATTATAAACAACACGATGCCACTGGACGTGTGGCTAAGTGGGGAATTGAATTGGCAGCCTTCGATATCCAGTACAAGCCACGTACAGCCATCAAATCCCAGTCCTTAGCTGATTTCATCGCAGACTGGACGGAAGCAATGGATGAACTTCCCCTCCCTGACGAAGAATATTGGGTTATGCACTTTGACGGCTCCAAAATGTTGCAGGGATCGGGAGCTGGCGTGGTACTGAAGAACCCTAAAGGAGACAAGATGTGCTATGTCTTGCAGATACACTTCAATGCCACTAATAATGTTGCAGAATACGAGGCTCTGTTGCATGGATTGCACGTCGCAAAGGATTTGGGCATTAGCCGTCTTTTGTGCTATGGCGATTCAGACCTCGTTGTTCAACAATTAGAAGGGGCATGGGACGCGAAGAGCCCTACAATGGCTGAATACCGACGCACGGTAGACGAGTTTGGTCGGTGTTTTATCGGCTTAGAAGTCAAGCATATCAAAAGGGAGGAAAATGAAGCAGCGGACGCCTTAGCCAGAATGGGCTCGAAAAGATCGAAGGTGCCCTCCGATATATTTGGAGCACCTGTACGTGCCGTCTATTAAAGGCGGAGATGAGGATGACCCCATGGCTTCGCAGTCTGTTTCCGTCATGCTGGTGAAGCCAGATTGGACACAGCCCTACATAAATTTCCTCCTTAACAAGGAAGAGCCAGAGGATGAAGTCTTAAGGCGGCAAGTTGTGCGCAGAGCTAAGGCATACACAATAATAAATGGAGAGCTATACAAGCGGAGTACCACAGGTGTATATCAACGATGCGTTTCGCCGGAAGAAGGACAGGAGATACTAGAAGAGATCCATGGTGGATGTTGCGGTCATCATGCCTCTGCCGAGCAATTGTCGCCAAAGCTTTTAGACATGGATTCTACTGGCTCACAGCAAAGCAAGACGCAGAAGAACTCGTCAAGAAATGCGTTGGATGCCAAAAGTATGCAAGACAGCCAAAGATGCCAGCCCAGGAATTGCGCACCATCCAATCACGTGGCCATTTGCGGTCTGGGGACTGGACATGGTAGGTCCATTCAGGACTGCGCGAGGCGGCGTCAAACATCTCTTAGTTGCGGTGGATAAATACACCAAGTGGGTTGAAGCTAAGCCCATAAAAAAGCTTGATGGGGCAACAGCCAAGAAGTTCGTCATTGAGGTTATAACGAGATTTGGCGTCCCCCACAGTATCATTACGGACAATGGGACAAACTTCGCCGTAGGAGAACTGGCAAAGTACTGTGGTGAAGTTGGTATTCGTTTGGACTTAGCATCTGTGGCTCATCCACAATCGAATGGCCAAGTTGAGCGAACCAACAGTATAATCTACAGGGAATAAAGCCAAGATTAGAAGTGCCTTTGCATAGAGCAGCTGGAGCATGGGTAGAAGAATTACCTGCTGTCTTATGGAGCATACGCACAACTCCAAGCAGTGCAACAGGCTATACCCCTTTCTTTCTCATATATGGCGCTGAAGCGGTACTCCCAACAGATGTCCTGCACGACACACCTCGTGTAACAGCCTACGTTGAAGCAGACGCAGAAGAAGCCAGACAGGATGGCTTAGACCTTCTCGAAGAAGAGCGTGAGATAGCGCTTCAGCGCTCCGCCATTTATCAGCAGAACATGCGGCGTTACCACAGTCGCAAGGTAAGACGGAGATCGTTTCGAGAAGGCGATTTGGTGCTTCGCCTTGTTCAGCAAAAGGAGCACAAACTATCTCCCATATGGGAAGGACCCTTCGTTATCAGCAAAGCGCTTAAGAACGGGGCATATTATCTTGTGGACCTCCGTGATATCGAGAAGAAGAAGAAAAGAGGCCGCAAAAGGAAAAGGAACGAAGAAGCAGTGCTCAAGGAGACGAAACGTCCTTGGAACATTGAGCAGCTACGTCCTTTTTACACTTAGCAATTCTATTGTAATCACACCATATATGATTATGAAATAAAAGTCTTTGGTTCCCTCAATTATTTTTATGCATGAGTTCTCGCCGTCTTTTATTTCCATTTGATCATATATTTCGATAAAAATATCAATGTTAACCCGAATTGGCTTCGTGCTTGTGGTTACTCACATGATGCTTTTGCCTTAAGGCCTTACAAAAAAAAATTGCATCCGTCTAAGAGTATTTATCTGATCGTATATGCTGGCTTGTCTTAGTAGATGCTTTACGCACCAAAAGCCGGCGCCGTTTCTGTGTTTAAACAGTTTGGTTACTAACCCTGTTGCCAGCGAAGTGTTCCGTGCTTAGGTTCTGCCAGCATACGAAAAGGCTAAAGCATATAAGCCAGAAAACTTGAAGACGGATAAGGAGCATAGTTTGCAAGCCTTTTAAAAATAAGTGCATGCGTTGCAAAACAAACATGTTCAACAGATAAAAAGGCTCCTGCCATTACAAAACATAACTTAACAAGTCTTTTGTGCCATCTTTCATGACACGCTTAATGCAAAGTTTTTCCTGCATCTTATGCAGGGGACTGAGGAGGCGAAGACACAGGGGACTTGGATGGATCCAGCGTAGCTTCAGACTCGCCTTCTTCTTCTTCTTCATTTCCGTCTTCTGACTCATCGCCATTGCCAGTGGTGGGGCTTCGGCTTCGTCATCAGACACGTCGTCAGGACGGGGAGGCACAGGCTTCTTGGAGAAGAAGATAGACAAGTCTACCATCTCGCAACGGCTGAGGCAAAGCCAGAGACAGAGGCATAGACCTTTTCTTTGACGAGCTCGTTGCCGTCTCTGTCCTTGGCTGGGAAACACTTGATAACGCGCCACATGTTGACTCGGGGTAGTGGCCGCGAACAAGTCCTAGAGCAAGTTTTGCTCCGCCTCTAGCTGCTGAGCGAAGACGCTCCACCACCTCTGGGACGCAGTTCTGAAGAAGTGGCAGCAAGTTGCTGGTGTTTGTCACTTGGGGCAGCTGTTTTGGGAAGATGTTGGCGACAACGTCTCTTCCCGCAGCATACAGCCCTGACACAATCTCGCCACACTCCAAGATAAGCTCCAGGCGCGTCTCAGAGGTAAGCCTTTCCCCAAATCCAGCTGGAACTGAGGAAGGGAGGAATGGAAAAAATTAAGGCGCACTGAAGTGTTTGAATAAAGGCGAAAAGTGACAGAAAGTGCGAGAAGTAAAAGAAGAGGCTTACTTAGCAGTTTCTCGTCAATGGCGGTGCTCTCATCAGCTTGGCGTTCAAGACGACCTTGTAAGCTCTGGATTA
This sequence comes from Poa pratensis, assembly GCA_947311845.1. Classification (NCBI taxonomy): domain Eukaryota; kingdom Viridiplantae; phylum Streptophyta; class Magnoliopsida; order Poales; family Poaceae; genus Poa; species Poa pratensis. Next base: position 60,867,336 of record CAMZMU010000055.1, on the reverse strand, counting down.
GGAGCCCATCCTTTTCAGCCTGTCGCTGCAGTTTCAAAGTTCTGCCTTCAGTTTGTTCTGCCCTTCAGCGGCGCTGTCTTGGACGGCTTTAAGATTGGCCTCGGCCGTCTTTCGGTTCTCCTCCAGTTGCTTAAACAAGGCGGCATTTTCCCGCCTCACCACTTCTATATCGCCAGTCTCGCTGACGATCTGTTTTGCCTTCGCCACAACAGCTGCGCAAAACACATTGCATGTGTTGAGCATCTTATGTCTTAAAATGAACTAAAGTCACATTGCATGTGAAAGAACAACATTTACCTTTGTTCGCCTTATTTTCGGCGACGGCTTGCTTGAGCACTTGCCTTTGGTTACTCAGTGAGTACCATAGATCGCATGTAAGTTGCTCACTGCTCTGCTAGGCAAGGGTAGTAGTAAGTAAAAGGTAAAACAATAAGGTATGCTACAATGGGCTTGGGGACTGAGTCTTTATCACATTAAAGAAAGGCCATTACGTCGGCTTAGTCAAAGCACAACGTAATGCCCGGGGACTAGTATGTACATAAAGACGGAATGTTTACCTGCATCATGGCCTTCAAGGCTTTGTAGCTCTTCTTCATTGTGACGTACAGCTCGTCACAATTGTCTTCCAGATTAATATGGTCAATGTTTGACCAACTGGCCTTAGCTTCGGAGGCGGCTCGTTGCGCTCCTTCTCATCGGCAAGCATGGCGGCGATGTTGGGTAAGATGTACCCCTCGTCGTCAAAGAGCTCTTGCTTCACCATGTTGCGGATAGCCTCACGAGTAATGGGCTCGTTCGGCTCTCTGACTGAAGTACCGCCGCCTTCCCAGCAGCGGCAGCCCTGGCCAACTTTTCAGTTTCCGTCTTATCAGGTAAGACGGCTGAGTCCAATCTATATGATGATCTTCAGATGGGCCTGGGCTGTCTCTTGTTGAACGGAGGGAGTGGGGGGAGCGATGGATGGAGAGGGCTCAGTCTTTCTTTGCCTGGAAGAAATTACTTTCTTCCTCTTGAGAGGTGCAGTTGGTTTGATCCTGCAAATCACATACAAAATAAGATAACATTCATAGACATTGTTCGCCTTACTAAAGAAATTGAGGTTCGGCTTACTTCTGTACTGGAGCATTGAAGGCCGCATCTTCATCGTCCTCAATGTCGAGCACTTCGGCGTTAACAGGGATGGCTTTCTCACGCTTCCGCCTTTCTGCTGCTGAAGTTGCTGCAGTGGCTCCTGAAGCCTTTCGTTTCCGAGTCTTTGGGGCTCGGGTGCCGCTTCAGGCACGTAAAACAAAGGAGCCAGCAGATTATCCGGCAAAAGGGCGAGCTGAAATCAAAAGTGGTGTTAGTAAGGCAAACATTGTGGAAGTGTAAAAACAGTAATGGTAAATGCCTTACCTTGGAGCCGGGTTGGCGGCTGTGTACATAGGACGCTGCTCTGTGAGCTGGATCCTTTCCTTGGCAATCCTCTTAAAGCGATACACAAGGGCGTCTGCGTAAGGTCACTCTCACTAACACGGAGGGGATCTTTCTTCTGGTCCGTGTAGTGGCACATGAGGCCTTTGCGATCTTTCAAAGGCTGGATTCGCCTTGACAACCAACATAGGATGGTGTCTGCGCCCGTGAGTTTGGGCACAGCAGTCTTTGTCAATACTCAATCCGCCTTTGCATGCGACGGAGGTTGTCAGGAAGGACCTTCAGTGGTTTCTCGCCCCAAGAGGCGGGCTCCGCAGGCAAAGGAGAAAAGCGAGGAAGTCCTATGTCTTTGCCTACTGGCGCCATGTCTTTGCAGTAGAAGAAGGAGCTATTCCAGCCTTTAATGGAATCTATTTTTGGCGCCTTAGGATACCAGTCTCTGCCTCTACGAAGGTTGATGCTAACTGTTCCTAAGGAAAGCAGTTCTTCCTTCTCTGTTTGGCGCTTGCAAGTAAAGCAGTACTTGAAGAATTCTAAGCTGGGCTCTATGCCTAGGTATCCTTCGAATAAAGCCATAAAGCCAGCTATGTACAAGATACTATTGGGGCCTACGCTATGAGGCTGAAGGCCATAGTAGTCTAAGACTGATTGGAAAAAAGGATGCGGAGGCAAAGACAAACCGCGAGGAGATGTGAGACGAGGAGCACTCGTTCATCGCCGGCGGGATCTGGAGCAGGGTGGCCGTACGCTGACCGCCAGTGGCAGTTCTCCTTTGGTGGGAGGATGCCCTCCTTTTGCAGCTGCGTGAGGTCCGCGTCGGTGATGGTGGAAGCTGCCCAGTTGCGGGATGATGCTTCCTCTCCCTCTCCTCTGCCTCCGCCGCATCGCCCTCGTCGGAGGGCTGGGCATTCTTCTCTGCTTCGATGGAGGTGGCCGCAGAACTTGTCGCCGCTGCCGCGCGAGATGCAGATGCATCCGCGGGCTCGATCCCCTCATGGCCAGATCTTGTCCTCCGTCGCCGCCGACGCCGCCGTTGCCGCTCCCGGGTGCATCGGAGCTCTCCATGGGTGGGTGCGCAGGTGGTGGTGGTGGAGCTCGCCGGAGTTCAGATGGATGGTGCGAGGAGGACGATGAACAGGGAAATGAACCAGGTGGAGAAAATCAGTTCCCTTTTATGGGGCCGTGCGCCGCGATTAGTGCGGTGAGATAACGTCGCCGATTTTCGCCACGCGTCCCGCAACGGTCAGTAGTGGGCATCTTCTCCCGCACGCCTCGGAGATCGTGTGCGGAAAATAGCAGTAATGGCGTCACAACGTCTCTTTGCTTGTCCAGACTGTCGTGGACTGGCTTTGACTGCGGTGACGTCATGACAAGACTCGACGCTGACAGAATCTTTCTGCCAGATTGTTCAAAGTGCAGGAGAGTTCGGCTTAATCCTTAAGGCAGACTGAATGTCTCATTTTGGAATGCTCCAAGCTCTTCTGTCCGCCTTGCGCAAAGGCGAAAGCCCGTGTTTCACAAAGACGGCAAACGAAGAACTTAAACCTTTCCGGGGACTACTGTGGAGGTTATGCCGAACGGGTATACCTGCCACGGTGGATAAAACCTGGCCCACCAAGGAGGCCCATCAGATAAAGCCGGAGGGCTTAATGGAGAAGGCCTCATGGGCTTAGGCGCAAGGATAAGCTCTGGGCTGGCTTAGTGAAGTCCAAGACGAAGGCCTGGCTGCGTTCGCCTTAGGGAGCAAGTTAGGGTTTGTTACCGTGTTAGTCTAGGACTCGTGATCTAGGTCGGTTAAGGCTTTCCTTGTAGGGGAAGGCTTGGCGCCTTTATAAGCCAGCCTTCCAGCAGCCTTAGGGCACGCATACAACCTCATTGTAACCTGTACACATATTTGCCTTGAGTGAATTATAGCAGCACGTAGGATCTCGCCACCGTCGTGAGATCCGAAGCTGGGTAAAATCGTGTGTGCAATCCCGTCACTGGAACCCTCCACGTTCTTCCCCACCTCCTCTACGGTACGTATGAATACTTCTAGTAGTTCCGCGTTACCAATACCTCGACAGAAGTTTTTACTAGTTTTTTATAGGGCAGGTCATAGGAACATATAAATCCTAAATTTATCTGAACTTATCACAAAATATCTCCGTTCTCGTGGATTGGGAATTTTTTTCCCTATAAGTGCAGAAACGTCGTGCGGGGTAATTTATGTGCGTGAAGCGGGACACATCGGAGTTTGATATTGGCTCTTTCCATGTAACATCACATTTATATACATAAGTAAGGACCCACATAAATTTGGATCGGATTCCGACTCCGGCGGGCACTAAAACCCAAACCCTAATTTATGTGCACGCGCGATCTACTACTTTGACCGGCTTTGGAAGTCCATATCACATGTGAAGTTTTTACTTGTTTTTTATAGGGTAGGTCATGGAACATACAAATCCTAAATTGATCCGAACTTATCACAAAATATCTCCGTTCTTGTTGATCGGGAATTTTTTTCCTATAAGTGCCGAAACGTCGTGCGGGGTAATTTTATGTGCGTGAAGCGGGACACACATCGGAGTTGGATATTGGCTCTTTCCATGTAACATCACATTTATATACATAAGTCAGAAACCAAATAAAATTTGGATCGGATTCCGACTCCCGGGGGCACTAAAACCCAAACCCTAATTCATGTGCACGCGCGGTCTACTACTTTGACCGGCCTTGAAAGTCCATATAACATGTGAAGTTTTTACTAGTTTTTTACAGGGTAGGTCATAGGAACATACAAATCCTAAATTGATCCGAACTTATCACAAATATATCTCCGTTCTCGTTGATCGGGAATTTTTTCCCTATAAGTGCAGAAACATCGTGCAGGGTAATTTATGTGCGTGAAGCGGGACACACACCGAGTTGGATTATTGGGCTTTCATGTAACATCACATTTATATACATAAGTAAGGACCCAACATAAATTTGGATCGGATTCCGACTCCCGGGCGGCACTAAAACCCAAACCCTAATTTATGTGCAGGCGCGGTCTACTACTTTGACCGGCCTTGGAAGTCCATATCACATGTGAAGTTTTTACTTGTTTTTTACAGGGTAGGTCATTGAAACATACAAATCCTAAATTGATCCGAACTTATCTCAAAATATCTCCGTTCTCGTTGATCGGGAATTTTTTCCCTATAAGTGCAGAAACATCGTGCAGGTAATTTATGTGCGTGAAGCGGGACACACATCGGAGTTGGATATTGGCTCTTTCAATGTAACATCACTTATTATAATAAATAAGGACCAACATAAATTTGATCGGATTCCGACTCCCGGGCGGGCACTAAAACCCAAACCCTAATTTATGTGCACTGCGCGGTCTAACTACTTTGACCGCCTTGAAAATCCATATCATGTGAAGTTTTTACTAGTTTTTTATAGGGTAGGTCATAGGAACATATAAATCCTAAATTGATCTGAACTTATCACAAAATATCTCCGTTCTCGTTGATTGGGAATTTTTTCCCTATAAGTGCAGAAACGTCCGTGCGGGGTAATTTATGTGCGTTGAGCGGGACACATCATCGGAGTTGGATATGCTCTTTCCATGTAACATCACATTTATATACATAAGTAAGGACCCAAAATAAATTTGGATCGATTCCGACTCCCGGGCGGGCACTAAAAACCCAAACCAATTTATGTGCACGCGCGGTCTACTTACTTTGACGGCCTTGAAAGTACCATATCACATGTAAAGTTTTTACTAGTTTTTTAGGGTAGGTCATAGGAACATATAAATCCTAAATTTATCTGAACTTATGACAAAATATCTCCGTTTTCGTGGATTGGAATTTTTTCCCTATAAGTGCAGAAACGTCGTGCGGGGTAATTTATGTGCGTGAAGCGGGACACACATCGGAGTTTGATATTGGCTCTTTCCATGTAACATCACATTTATATACATAAGTAAGGACCCAACATAAATTTGGATCGGATTTGACTCCGGGCGGGCACAAAAACCCAAACCCTAATTTATGTGCACGCGCGATCTACTATTTTGACGGTCTTGGAAATCCATATCACATGTGAAGTTTTTACTTGTTTTTTAGGGTAGGTATAGGAACATAAAAATCCTAAATTGATCGAACTTATCACAAAATATCTCGTTCTTGTTGATCGGAATTTTTTTCCTATAAGCGCAGAAACGTCGTGCGGGGTAATTTATGTGCGTGAAGCGGGACACACATCGGAGTTGGATATTGGCTCTTTCCATGTAACATCACATTTATATACATAAGTCAGAACCAACATAAATTTGATCGGATTCCGACTCCCGGGGGGCACTAAAACCCAAACCCTAATTTATGTGCACGCGCGGTCTACTTTGACCGGCTTGAAAAGTCATATAACATGTGAAGTTTTTACTAGTTTTTTACAGGGTAGGTCATAGGAACATACAAATCCTAAATTGATCCGAACTTAATCACAAAATATCTCCGTT